>WEIT01023799.1:1376-95905 GCA_013389985.1 Dryoscopus gambensis | reverse complement strand
CCGGTGAACGGGGCCCGTGCGGGGGTAGCAGCGCGGTCCCGAGGCCGCCGGGCCCAGCAGAGCTGCCCGCAGTGCCCCTGCCCGGCGCGGGCCGAGGTCGTTACAAGCATCTATCCCTTCAGGGGATCACAGCATGGTCAGTGAGGTTGGGAAGGAGCTCTGCAGCTCATCCCGTCCACTCCTACCAAGGCAGGGTCATGTGGAGCAGGTGACACAGGAACGCTTCCAGGTGGGTTTGGAATGTCTCCAGGAGAAGACTCCACGACCTTCCTGGGCAGCCTATCCCAGTGCTCTGCCACTCTCAGTGTAAAGAAGTTCTTTCTCACGTTCAGGTGAAACTCCTTGTGTTTTAGCTTGTAGCCATGATGGTTGCAGACCACCCTTTTGCTATTAAGGCATGGCAGGTGCCGAGGAGGTTTTTTGAGTGTTTGGGAGCGCTGCCGCCCAGGCTGCCCTCCGGCAGCGGCCGCCTGCTCTCGTGCCATTGAAAGTGACAAGATGTTACACACGGGTTTCGGCAATTGACAAACAGCTCCGTGTCCATACGTGCTGAATGAGCAGGCTGGCACCGCGGAGCTGGCAGGGAAACGAGAGACGAGAGACGGGCTCACGAGTCTCAGATTAGTTTGACACATTTCTGACACTTCTAAGCGTAGTGGGATGTGAAGAGTAAACTTACAAGCATTTTCCTGCAAAAGCAGTTTTTGAGTACTACGGTGAAAGACAGAAGGCGGTATTACTTCAAAGAGCTTTTTTTCATGAGTGTAATTCAGCTAGTTGAGTTAGAAGCACTCATTTGGTGTTTGTAACACTTGAACTGATTCACATTAAAACCCCAACCTGAGAGTATATTCCCAATGCCTAAGCTAGAACAATGGCATGGGGAAATGTCATTCTTTTAAATGAAGGATTTTTGTGGTTCAGTTTTCTAGGTGACTCAACCGAGCACAGCCTTATCGGTTTCATTCTGAACCTGCTCACCAGCCAGAGGAACAATGGACAGTTCAACACCAGAATAAATCTCCACTGTCCTGGATTTAGGCTGTTGTAACTCGGACCAGAATTTCATTTCCTACACACAGGACCAGTAGATACAGGATTTCCCCAACAAAATGCTTTAAAATGCATTAAAGGAAAGAGTATGATATGGGCAGGTTATGTCTTCATAATCTGAATTAGACGATAATTGCATATCTCAGTTGATGATGGTGCTGAGGTCAGTGAAAGCATGTACTGAATCAATTAATTTGTGACAGCTGAGTTTTTCCCTAGCTCAGCCTTTGGATTGCATTCAAAACTTTATTTAAAGAAACAACAATGTGTTAATTTGCTGTATGCTTTATGTGAAGCATTCTAGAAACCTGGAACCACGTCTTGGATTTTTTTTTCTATGCCTAAATCTCCAGCTGACTTCAGTGGGAGTGTCACACAAGACGGGAGTTCAAGTGTGAGCCTTTTATGTGGTTAAATAGATAATTGATATGGGTGCGGTTGTACCGCTTGTTTTTAATATAAATAGCAGTGTGCTTGGTAGGCAGAGAGGGGTGGATGGTATGGTAATGGCGTTTAGAACTGTTTCAATAAATATGTAGTTTGGGATTAGGTTGGGTGTTAATTGCTATTGGCACATGCAGTTTGTTATTATCTTCAGGTGGAAGAGGCGCCGGCCTTCACACACAGCTGCCCTTGATGGCTACTGCAGATAGGGAGGCTCTGTCTTCCTGGCCAGCTCAGGCTTGCGTCCATCCCTAGTTAGTGCACTCATGTTGGCTCTCGCAGTGAATCATGCCTGAGGTTCAGCCTTTAAAGTCCCACTTGGCGATCAATATCTGGTGAAAGAGGAAGCCAAATGGTTCTTGGCCTTGGGGTTTAAAGTGGAAGTCTAATGATGGGCTGTTCCTATTTAGTAGAAATAAGGCATAGCTTTAGAAAAGGCTGCTGTGACTCCATTAATGTTGCAGATTGATTGATTGATACGAAGTGTAGTAGATCTTTTTTCTCAACTGTTATGTGGGGTCTGATGAAGTGACTTAAAAGCTATTTGATGTATAAGGCAGTGACAATATCATGTAAATAAATCACACAGTTCAGCTTGTTTCTTATTCCTTTCTTAAGGGTGTATAGGGAAATGTGAGTTTTTGGTTTTTCCTTAGAACTAATCTGAGTTTTAATTTTGTTTTAATGATATTTTAATTTTATTGTACAAAAAGAATGGAAAGGATATAACAGTGGAAATAAGATCTGAAACATATATATGATTAATTGGTTGTGTTTGTTTCTTCTAGGGAAAATCCAGAACGTACCTTTGATTTGGTACTGAAAGTAAGATGCCAAGCTTCAGAAAACGAAGGTAATACACTGTGCCTATGATATTTGTATAGAGAAATGAGAGCTGGAAAAAAATACTTGGTATCCCAATCTAGTGTTATTTTATACTTTGAATTGCTTTTGGACTGAGATTGTGTTACAATGTGCCTATGATTATTTTATTGCTTTTTAAAATCTATTACTTTGTAGTTGTTGTGGGGATTTGTTATGTTTTCATTTTAGCTGTTGTAAAAAATATTTTTGTTGTGCATGATATATTTGCAAAACTTGGACTCAAAATGTATTTTCTATTCTTAAAATGTTGATTCTGTGTAAGATTTCATTTTAGAAGAACAGCTGACTTCTGTCTGTCAGGGGTATGTTAATTTTGATCAGTGTGATAGTGAGAAAGTAAGTTATTTTCTGAACAACAATAGGAAGAGACTTTCTTTGTAGCTCAAGTTTGGCAGCTGCCTTGGTTTGCTACACCATACAAGCAGCAATGAGAGCTGACTTGAGCTTGTATCAGCCATCACTTTCACATCTCTATAAACACGAGGTAAAAGAGATGTAGTAGTGCAAGAGTTGTCTGGGAGAGACTTTTTTTCCTCTTGGGTTAGAAGAAGATGGGATTTCCAGTACTGAAATTAAAGTGACCTCTTGAAAGTCCACTGGGGGAACTCGGTCCATGTTCTCATCCAAGGTTGTTGGCCTTACAAAAGCAAAGGGAGAGGAGGAGTCTTGTTGGCGTTGTGTTGTAGTCATGTTAGTCTGTGACAGCTGTGTCTTAATCACAACTGTAAAAACAATAAACTACATCTTAAAATAGACTTAAAATATTTCTTATCCTACTGTGCTAATGGATACTGTTTCCAGAGTTTACTACTCTATCAAGTAAGAGGCCTGTAGAAGTTTATAGCCCCAAATTATTAGGGTTTTTTTGTTTTTTTTTAAATTTCAGACAGCATTTCTGTCGGTGTTAGTCATGGGAATGTGCCTAATGTGTTTGGACAAAAAATCATTTTGTTCAAGCTAAACAATTGTAGTTCTTCAGGTATTTTAATTATTTAAATAGGACAGCATCCTTCAGTTTATTGCCTGCTTTTTTGACTTGCTGTTGGTATTGCCATAGTTTGGCTAATCAGGTGGACTTTCCTAACTCTGATCATTGTTGTGGCTTGTATCGCATGGCACTGTTTGCCTTCTTTTCTCTCCTTTTTGCAGTTTTTGCCTTAGTGATTTCATAGATAATGTCTGGGAACCCTGCTTAGCTACTTGACTTTGGATCTGTTCCTCCTTGCATTGTGCTTTTAGTCTCTGCCTCCACCCAGCATCCCTTCCTGGGGGCCTGTTCACGTCTTGGCTTAGGCCCAGCTTCAGCCTGCAGATTTTATTCCCTTTCTTCCTTTCCCTCCTGAGATCTAGACTGTGGATAGTCCTTCCAGGTCTTCATCTTGTAATCTTGAATAATGTTGGCTTTTTTCTTCTGTGATCGGAACATGGATCTATATCCTTTTAATTCCTTTTATTTTCTGTTCGACTTCTGATTTATCTTGTGCATCTTTCTGCCACTGCTGCTGTAAGAAACCACTTCTCATTGCTTTCAGCCCTCTGAATGACTGCCTACACCTGAATTTTGGTCATAGGCACTTTCCCCACCTCTCTTGGTAGGTAGTTTTGCTGTTTATCGCTTGTCCTCTGTGGAGAGGAGCATCTCTAAGAAATCTGCAAGTGTCTCCTTGCACTGTGACATGAGTTAATGCGGAGACGGTGACTATATTGTGGTTTCATTCTCTGCTATTTCTCTTTTTGCCACAATCCCTTCTGTGCCATGTGGGCTCGGCTGCTCTTGGTTCATGGTGTGGCCAAAGACAGGAAGGAGGTTTGATACCAGTAATTTTTTGGAGTCTGCAGTGTGTGACTGGTGAGGGGTTTAGGGGTCTTTAGCTGGCCTGGAGCTTGTGTTGATTCTTGCATGCATCCACAGATCAGGACAAAAGTACAGTCCCTTTAGCCAATCTAACAGTGCTGGCTGAATATTCCAGTTACCATCCTCTTGTACTTGGTGACCCATCTGGGATTTGCTTTAATGTCTTTCATATCATATCTAATTCAGATAACAAACTCACTCCAGTGAGGGCTTGACATCATATTTACATATGGCATTATGAGCACAGTGATGTATCAAATTAATATATCTGAATGTTAAAGTTATCTAAAGGAAATTCACAAGGGACAAAAGTGTATTGTCTTCACTGCCACTTTAGAAATGGAGCACAGGGCTTGTCATGCAAAACAGGGAGCTTTCAAGGTTGGTTTATTATAAGGCCTAACAAATTTGACAGTTACCCTGTATTGTAGGTCTTGCCTTTAAATAGATTTTCATGCTAGGATAATCTTTTGAATATATCATACTTGAAAACGTGATCCATTCACCTGGTTCTTTGCTCATGCCTCTTTCTTTCTTATGAAAGAGATTTGTGTTTAAATAGGGGCTTTCTCCCTCGCATCCCATCTGCTCCTTGTACTTGATCCTGAAGCTATGTCAGGACTGAATTTGTGACATCACTGTCACCAGTGTTGCCCTGGAAATATCACAGCCACAAAATTATGATCTCCCTGCATGAGTGAGCAGCAGGAGAAGCCGACTTAGGAGAGAGGAAGACCTTAATGTGACCTGTATATCTTTAAGCTTTTTCTTTTCAAGCTTTGCTGAAGTCTGCGTTCTCCTGCATTTTAATTTCCCTGTGCCAATGTGTAACCGTTCTGACAAATCAATACTGAGGTGGCCCTACTGCATGTGTAGCTCTTACTAAGATGTTTTTATAAGGGTGCTAAATGCCTGCAATAATGTGACATGCTGAAGAATTTTGCTGTTCAAATTGTTAAACACTTTTGGGAAAATATTTTTTCATAATTTCCTAATTACAGCATAGCTCTCAAGGATGTCAGTTTTTTAGATGTTACATTGTCCCAGGACTTTTCCAACTGTAAAGGATCATACATACTGGAAATGCAACAAGGTTTATGTGTTAAGAGATTTGTTCTTCAGTCATCCACTAATTATTTTCAACATAGGTGTTTACATTGAGTAGAAACCAAGGAGGTTGCATGTAGGTTAATATGAATTTATCATTTCATATTTGGTGGGTAGCTCCTGAATTGGTTACAGGCTTACTTGTGCTAGCGTGTGTATACTTGTAGCTGGATCAAAATTTTGTTTCTCATTGGATACCTGGTTCTTGGATTTTTTTTTTTGTGATTTAAGAGTAGCTTACATACTTGAATATTTGTTAGTCTGTTTTAAACTGCAGGAGTGTGCAGTAGGATTGCTAGAGGAGTGGTCTTCCAACCCTTTCCTCAGGCAGGAGAGAAAAAAAAAGGATACTCTCTACTTAAATAGTCTCATAATTCCCTCAACAGTTTAGGTTGCTTACTGTATTTTCAGAGTAAATTTCCAAAGAGGAGACAAAACCCTTAAGACCAACATCAGATTGTAGCCCATGCAAAACTTCAAGTCCTTTGCAGTGCTGAGGGTAGTAAGCATCAATTAGTAACGAGTCGATGTGGCAACTTTTACTTACGAACATTCATAACCCGTTTCTCACAAAACTTTGAGATGAATTAGCTTCTGTTCACCAGAGTTTGCTAAGTGACTGGGACATGAGTGCTAAGCTATTCTAACAGCCTGGTATTTGTTAATTGTGAATTTGGCTTGCAGCGTGAGTAGCACCTTATAGCAAAAAGTTTTACACTGCCTTCCAGGCAGTTGCATATTTTTGTAATTCTTTTCTGTGTTATTCCTTAATGAACAAGAAATAGCAAAAATGTGTGCTCAGTTTAATATCAGCAGCAGGCCTTCTGTATTAAATTTTCACTTACAGACCCAGAGAGCAACTTGATAACGGATATAATCAAAACTGCTGTGTTATTTTAAGGACAAGAACTGCTCTTTAGCTTTAGGGTGAAAAGATTCTTTTTTACTTTGGGCTGAATCACCCTTACTGGGTATCAGAAGTAAAGCAGGGGTACAGTTGTCCTAAGTGCACAGTCTTACATAAGGCTATCGCTCAACAGCTGCACCTACAGCAACTTTACTCTTCTGCTGGCACTCTTTTGTCCCTTGAAAATTACACTGCAGCTGACACTGGAAGATGTGCTGGCGCCTAGGAATTGTCTGAACAAAGCAGTCTGCAGCTTCTTTTTTGCTATCCAGATCCTTCCATCGTAAAAAGTAAATTGAATTTCTTGAAGGTTGATGTTTCTGAACTTTTCCACAGGAGATACCCACATTAATAGTGCCATTGTAATCTTTGTGAAGAATGTATATTTACCTGTGTACTATGAGTACACAAGCATATACAGGTTGTGCATACACACCTCTAAGTCTGAACTGTGGATTTGAGTTAAATGGGCAGAGATGAAGTTGGTAATTTAACTCAGTCCATAAATTTTATATCCTGTGTATTAGTTCTACTAAAACTGGCCTGCAGATGAAAAAGACAGTGTAGACAGAGCAGCCAGCAGTAGAAAAGCAATGTACGACAGCTTCTGTGAACATAAAGTCTTCAGCATTTCTGTCCGTGGTTTCCCAAGAAGATGACTCAGATTGGCTTCAGTGTGGTTAAGAGAGTGCTGTTTGCTACAGCTTTATTTTCTTTGATTATAGCACATAAAAAAGGCAACAAAAAGGCTTCTCAGAGGCTGCAGGTAGATCCAGAAAAGTCAACCACTGAATGTTGTGGTTCGAGTCTAAAGCAGTCCTGACTGTTAAAGTTTTACCATTTAAAGTACCAGTTCATTTTCTGTTCAATCTAAGAATAATTGTTGGAACACCCTTGAAATTTGGTTGCTTTGTCTCTATTTCTTTTTTAAATGCTAAGGAGTCTTATATAGCTCTAGGGCTAGATAATGTGATTTTCAGAGAAGGTGTTAAATAGGTTGTGTTGAATTGCATGAATAACTCCTGTAGTTTATCTTGCCTCTGCCAAAATGATAATAAATCTTAGTGATGTGTGATCTCTAAATTATTTTTCTTTAAAGAGTCTTATTTTCATTAAATTTTCAAGAAAAAGCCACAAATCCAGTTTAATTGTGTGTTGGTAAAGTTAAAAACTGTATGCATTAAGTCCAGAAATTAGTCTAGAAATGCAAAATTCTTTGTATGAGGTTTGATTGCTGTCTATAAGGTGCTAACAAAATATGTAAATCCAGAAAGGTCCAATTTCCAAAAAAAAGTTTAATGCACTTGGTAGTTTGGTCCAAGGGTAACCTGTCTTGCTTTGGTAAGGTTTTGATTAAGAATCTTCCAAAGCTGCCCCTATGATTGTGGACAGAACAAGCACTACTTTTTCTTCTTCTGTTTTTGCTTCACTCTAAAGAGTTGTTTGTTAACCACATACTCTCAGCCAGTGGGTGTAACATGCTGATCAAGATAACCCCTTTCCTCTGCTCTACATTTTTTTTTTTGTAGAGCATCTCTTGAACCTGATGAAAAAGATAATTCTATCTGTGTAACACATGAAGAAGTCTACAGGACTTTTTAAAAGCAGTTAAAACTTTTGATGCAGTCTTTGTATACTGCTAACCTTTTTCCCTGTTGTTTTTAGCTGGAAGGGTACTAAATAAATACTGGCCCAGGAAAGTTAGGTTTCTCTACTTTTTTAAAGCATGCTCTGTTCTTCAGGTGACTGTGGAGAGCAGCTATATGCTAGAACTAGATAAGCTATGAACTAGATAAGCTTTCCTACAAGTCTCTCATTTATGTGTATAATTTTAGTATACTAACATATTAGAATTTATTTTACACCTATTAAAAGTTAAAAGTGCATTTTCAATTGGTAAAATGTCATTTCAGAGCATTGGATATCTGCTCACAGTCTTAGCTTAGACACAGGTTTTGTGTATTAAAAAAAACCCCTTTCTTTTTATACTTTTCAGAAGTTTCATTAAGCTTGACATCCGCTCCCCTGCCCCCCCCGCCCCAACTCATTAACTCATATGTTGTTATTTAGGTTAGTTCTACTTCCCTGTAGTGGTTTCTTGCTTTTCTGTTGAAATTTCGAAGCTGAAAAGGACACTTTATCTAGCCTGGTTTCTCTATAGGATTGATTGATTAGGAGAAGGAAATGTCACAGTCTTTTGTTGAGGGTTATGTAAATGTTTTGAAGACAAAAGCAGGTAGTGTATGAAAACTAGGTAGAGCATCACTTTTGTCCTTTAGACAAAACCAAGGAATATAAGCCAGAATTTAGCTGAAGTTCTCTTGTGTACGAGCACCAAGTATAGCTGTAAATCCCTCATAAATTACAATCTTTAAACACTGCAGTTGTAGCTGAATGAGTATTTTCATTGTGTTCAAATTTCTTGCATTTAATTGGAATGCCCCTGAGGGTGTGAACAATGTCTTCTGTGTGTTTGGACTGTCACTAGCACAGAGTGGGTGTTGGAAAATTACGAACAACAAAAACAATTAAGACAAGAATGATTTTGCATCTAAGATAAAGATTGGCATTTTGATGCTTTTTACCTTTTCCTTCTGTTCTCCAGAGACTGAGAAATGGAGTGTAGTCTCTCCAGCTTTCAGCTTCTCCACAGATGCAAAAACGTGGAGGAAAATGTTGCTACTTTTCAGTGTCTCGTTTCCTACAGATCTTTTTTTTCCGCCAACCTCCAGAGATTCTTGGATGTATGTGTAATTTGGAGGTGGGTGCAGATATGTGTGTGTAGGAGGGGAAGGGGTGAGAGCTGCTGAAGAAATAGGTCAAGGAAGCCCTTTCTCCTATCTTGCCTGCATTCTTTACCAGGGTGAAGAGACCTCAGTGGGGAGGGCTGACCCTGCTCCCCAGCAGGCGGAGGACAGTCCTGGGAGGAGTGGCAGGCTCTGCTCCTCTGCAGAGATTCCAGCTGCAGTAATGCGGGGGCAGGCACTGTGGTATCAGTGCTGGTAGAGATGAATTATTCCCCTGCAGGCACTTGCCCGTCCGTGTCAGTTTTTCATGTAATGCCATATGCCACTTCCAGCAGTGTGATCGGGTTTTGGGCAGTGAAATTAAAAGGGGAAAACTTGATGAGTTAAGTAATACAAATACTAACTTGGTATGAAAAGAATTTTGTATAAAATTGAGTAGAATGAACAAACTAGTATTAGTATAACTAAATATAAGCTGAAAACAGTGATCTGTGTAATGTAGTCAATTGATATAGAAGCTGACATTCTTGTGCTTTTTTCAAATTTAATTTTAGTTTCATTTTAGTACTTCACTACTTGAGATGGCTGCCTGGGGGATAGTTTGTGGGCTTTTAAATTGCTTGTATTCAGAAGTGTTAAGAGTTTGCATATTTTCCTAAGCTAATGTCAGCCTGCTTCAGCCCTCCCACACACTGAACAGCCAGCCCACTGTACACAGATTTATCTTTCTTCAATGGGATATTTTATGCTGCTTGCTCTCTTCATATATAGTTTATTGGCTTTTTTTTTTGTGTATGGAGGATTTGAAATCTGCTGAAAGAACTTTGAAAACTGCTTAAACTTCCAAGATTTAAAATGCTTTTTTTGCAAAGCTGTAAGACACTTCTCTGTCTACCACTAACTAACTTGAAGAGGCTGATATGTAGGGTTTTCTGTCTGGTTAACAAAAATAGTCTTTTTAATTCTTTTTTCCTTTGTCACTGATGGTATTATTTGGGGAATGGCAGATACATGTGGATGCACATGCTCATCATCTAACTGTTGAAATAGATACTTCTGTTTATAAATAAAATAAAACATGATCAGGACTACAACAGAAAGAGTTATGTAAGTGTTTGTGAAGGGCTTAGAAACCCCTGAAGCCAAGTAAAGTGCTATTTTTATTCCTTAAAAAATGTAGTAAGAGCAATTTGAGCACAGCTTTGCTTTGCAACTAATATGTTAAGAATCTGTATTTTTCGTGGCAGGCTGGCATGTGATAACGCCAAGATCCTGGTAAAAACATGATATTTACAGGCAAATACTTAGGATGGAAGATTCTATGTGACTGACAGATCAAGTAATAAAAATGCTGAAAACATGAACTTCTTATATTTGTCTTTTAATAGTTCTCCATGTATTTTGGAGAACTGTAGCTTTATGCTTAGAACTGAATAATTTGGGTGAACAAAGACATTTTATATTTTGTGAATCTGGTTTAGGAGAAAAGTTTAAAACTTAGTGCTAAGCTTTATAGGGAAAAAAGAGGAGAAAAAGCAGAAGTAAAGAAAAAAGGCCTGAACAAGATTTTGGGTGTGGTATCTGTGCTTCCTGCACTGGGAAAGCCAAGGCAGCAGTTTACAGTCATACTGTGTTCCTTTGCAAAATTCTCAATCCTTGTTTGGAAGGTTATGTCCAAGTATTAAATCCTTAATTAGAAACAAGGTTTGAACAACGCCCTTAGATTAAATTTCCTGAATCTGGTTTCTTTACGCATTCAGATGTAGATTAAAACCTAGCTAAAACTAAAAACTTGTGTCTGAAAGGAGCATATTGGTTTGGGTTTCTCTGGGACGTATTTTACAAACTTTCTTAGTTAATGGCAAGTTTGGTCATCATAGAGGCATAATTGTCATAACCAAGGTATTTTGCCATAATTGGTTTAACGCTGCATTGTTCCTTAAACTCAGAACAATAAAGTGACACAAATACTTCCTATTCATCTGACTTTAAATGCTGTTCAATATCAAGGGTTCTACTTGTTGTGCCACTTGAACGTGTTAGAACACGTATAAATATGGTTGTGTTGTCATTGTGTGGATGGGGCAAAGTGTTTGCTTTTGGGAGGAAGCAGTTCTTTTGGTGTGTTAAAGGACTAGCTAAACCCAAAAATCTACTGTCTTAGTATTTAAATTCTGGATGCTAAATATTGAATTTAACTGTGTTGAGATAGTTGCACTTGACACAGAGAAGCCATGCTGATAATGATTATAAGCACGGCATTATTTCCTTCAGAAGTTACAAAGAAAAGCTTAACATTTTAAGGCAGCTGTTTCCAGGAATAAAATTGAGTTATTACAGAACAGTGGTAATTTTCATATTTTCAGGTTAAGATGCAGTACAAAAAAAAAAAGTGTTTTGTGCTACACTGAATGTGCTTGTGTTCTCTTTAAATGCAAAATAAGAAAAAGTAGCAGCGTAAAGGTAAAGGACAAGGTTTATGTGATGATTGCAAACTTACCTAGAAGTCTGGAAGTCTGTTGTAAGTTTGAAATAATGGAAAGAAACCACTGTGCCTTTAGAGGGAGGAGAGGGAACCAGTTACTGTAACTTAGTCTTGTTGGCAAGAGCTGATCATTTATGCATCCTGTTCCCATCTTCTGGAGGTCATTTGGCTCCTAAGCTGTGTGTGTTTGCTGTTTGTGTTTCACTTCAAGTAGCTGGCACTGCTAAAAGCGTGTGAGGGAAGCATCCTTCCTGCTTCTGGTGGCACCTGACAGGCTGGCTCCATGGGCACGCTCACCTTTCAGCTGCTGGGGCTGCCTCTGGAGCTGACAAGAAGAGTTAATTATGCAGGTCAGATAGGGAGAAACGGATGGGATTTTTATGCCATGCAATGTAGCATCGGCTGTTGTTTCATCTATTATTGTTAATTTCAGGTATTTCAGGTTTGTTAAAATAAATGTATTGCCAGTTCAGGAAGCTAAACACAACAAGGTATGCCCTTACTCTGTCCTACTATCTTCCTGTTGGCTTTGTGTTGGAATCGTTTGGGTTTTGTTAAACTCTTGTACTGTTTTTGAAGAAATGGGTTCGACAGCTTTACTGATTTTTTTCCCCAGTTTTCTGTTCACAACAAAATTCAGCTCTTAAGAAAAAACCTAGATACTCTAAGTTAGATCCCTGTCACCCATGGTCACTTTAAAGGATTGCAGATTTGGAGACAGATTAAATGTTCAATTTGTGTAAACAAAATTCTGGCTAAAGGCCACAACTGTGCTAGATTGGTATCATGCAGTAATTCATAGAACTGAAAATAGTTAACAGTATGGTGACACAGCAGAGGAAATTCTGATGAATTTTGTGCCCAGGAAAGACTTTTTCTGGTATTTATACTCTAGGTAACCTTTCCCTGCTAAGAATACTGCCAGATTAACGAGAACTTCAGTTTCCTAGTAGCAGATGAACTTTTGCTGCCACGTCAGAGGAGGCTGTGATGCCAGCGGTTTTGTGCCAGGACAAGTAAAGCTTCCTGACACCGAAACTGAGTTAGGTGAGGTTCTGAGCATTCAGTATCAATCAGGCATTTTTAATTGGTGCATCTGAGTAAACCCATTTTAGTTCTGAGAATGGGCACGTTCCATGCAATGTAGGTACGTGTTTCCATCTGCTGTAACCTGGGTTTGGAGCCCTCTAGCACCTTGCTAGTGCCAGTCTAAAAATGCTTTTACAAGTGTCATGTAGGAAAAAAAAAAGTCAGAACTAGCATATGTAATTAATAAGTAAGGAATTTATATATTTTTTATTATCTTGATATAATATGCTGTATTATACAAAGAATTATTTGAAATACAGTCTTTTGCATTTTGGTTGTGATGTTAGAAATCAATACTGTGACACTGCTTGACAAAAAAGAAAAAGCGCGAGATGACCACCCCTCAAATGCCTGGCTGCAAACGTTTTTCATTGGCAATAAAAACATTAATAAACTAAAGCCTGTCTTAAACTGTGTGGCACCTAGTGATGGTGACTCTCTTCTTTTTAAATAAACAATTTTGTGTGATGTTACTGGACACTGACAGATACAGCAGACTGTTATTGAAAATACTTGTCAGGTCTTGCAGTCCTTGGAGGGAATTTGCATTGTGTTTTCAACAGTGAACAAAGCAGCAATCCTTTCAGCTCCTGCTGTTGGGGAAAGTGATGAAGGACAAGGTAAACCAGATCAACTGATAATAAAAATAAAATAAACTGTCAAAATTTTCAGTGGAAGTGAAATAGGATTAAGTTTGGAAATAAAAAGGTAGCGAGTTGTGTTGGCTGTGGTCAGCAGATCTCTTGAAGCCAGTAAATCCGTGGGGATGAGCAGATCCCAAGCTCTTGTTCTGTAAGTGCTGGGGAACATGAACTTGGTCTGCTCATATATGTTCTGCTTCATGCAGTTTAAATGGATGAGAAAGATCTGAAACTGCAGCGTGCATTGAAGCTCTAAAAAGAGAAAAATTACTTTGCTTCCAGCCCTAAATTACTTCAATTCAATCTGTAGATTTGCCTGACTCTGCTAACATGGGATCACATGTCTCTCAGCTCTGAAACACTGATTTTCTCTGCATTTCCCAGAAAACTTCTTGGTAACAACATTTGCTGTAATAGAACCCATCTGTGTGGCTTCTCCTATCTGGGTGTTTTCGTTGGTGATGCTTTCTATGGCTGCTGGACTTCCATAAACTGGAAAATACTCTGTGTGGTAATCTGTGAAAATAAGGATACCTTGTTACAAGATGTTCTCCTCAAAAGGAGAGTACCCAGTAGAAATTTTAGCTTTCTAGTGAGCCGTGGCTGTACTTCATATGCTCTCCAACTTTTAAAATATTCAACAACCCGTTTAAAAGGAGAGAGAAATAGTGATGATAAAAATTGGAATGTGTATGCAGTCACTTCAGTAAGTTATGGCCTGGGATTGCAGAATGATCTATGCATTCACCAGTTAACATCATCATTAATGACTTTAGTAAAAGAGTCTGTAATTAATTCAGTTTAGGACAGCTGCAGAGGTGCTCTTTATGGTTGTACTATAGCATGGATTTAGAGCCAATCTGTGTAAAGTAAGTATATACCCTGAGGAGATGCCGTTCTGGATTTCTGCTGAGAACACACCTGGGCTCTCTATGGAGCCAAATCAGAATTGCTCACGTTATGTTTTAGGAACATAATAGGATTTTATAATCTGATAAAAGAGAATTGTTTTTTGTGTCTCACCATGTACACTCCTCCTTTTATCTTAATATAACAGGGAAACTTGATACTGGTATGTGCTACTGGGGGACTTCTGTTACTGGAGTTCTGCTTCTATGTATTTTAACACTAGAAATTATTCTTCTAAGCATGACCAGTATGTTTTAATTGTCAGCACATCTTGAAATATTCATCTTTCAGGGAGCAAGACAAAAAGTCTTGCTAGGACAGAAAGTGCTGGAACAGCGTAAACAATATTTGCAAACAAAGTGGTGCTTCAAAGCGGTTTGTATGCAGAGAGATCAAAGTGGGCTTGGTGTTTTCTTTCTTTGTTTTAAGACCTATATTTAGTTAATGTTGCTTTGGGTATGTAGAACGGTATAAATTACTTAGCATAGCAGTTAGTATAGTGGCTTGTCCTTGTGCATCGAACACAATGCAAATCATGAAACAGATACAGCTTGCTTAATCCGAGATAAATGTTGGAATTTAAGTGTTACAGAAGCTGAGAAAGTGCCTTCCTATTAATCAGTGTTCCAGATACTAATTTTTTTTGTTTTTAAGTCATAGCAGTATATATTCAATTAATATATTTAATAGGAATGTTAGAAGTCATGTCACATTTGTAAACCAAAAAGAAATGATAAGGTGTGTTAAATTATTATTCTTGTCAGAGTGCAATACTGATCCATTACAAGAAAAGAGTATGTTTTAGAAACGAAAGTAACCATATTTGAAATATACATCAATAGTTCTAAAGTTTGATTACCCTGTCATGTTCATACATGGTTCACCAGCATTTATGGAGGTTTTTGTTTAACTTCACTAGGGTTAACTAGGGTATTAGCTAGATGGACTGGAGTATTGCAAATATGCAGGGTTAGGCAGAGACAGATTTTATTCCAGATCTACTTTGAACACCAATGGCCAGGAGAGATGAATTTGAAATCAATGTTTTCAACTTCGTTAGGTTCTTCTTAAGTAAATGTTTACTACAGAGCAGCATTGGAAAATGGTGTTTTGTTGAGATGTGCTAATTGACTCTTCTAATCTGAAATTCTTAGGCATTCTAGTATAATTTTTAATTGTCTTCAAATAAAATATGTGAGCAGTGAAACAAGAATTCTGTTTCATATATTGCTGTGTTAGAAGTTATGTGCATTGATAGAATGCACAGATGTGTGGATGCTTTATGTACAATGAACTGCCGTCCTCCTCTGCAGAAATATCTGTGCTTAGAAAACTGATCACATAAGCCAAAGATAAAGTGGTACAGAACACAGGATCATACAGGTTACCAACCAAGTCTGGTCTTGAATAGTGCTAAGTCAACAAATAAAAGCATTTTATAAACAATAGATGAAATATCTTCCTAACTTGTGGCTAGATAGCTCAGTGGTTATTAATAGGATACCAAATCTTTCAGCTCTGGAATATGTTTACAGAGCTAGCTCTGATATTTTCTTCCTTCTTTTGAGTGTCCTGTTATTGTCTTTGCTTCCTCCTTTGCATGTGTGAGGTTTATGTTTTCATTTGACTTAGCAGCGCTAAGGGAAAAGGATGAAAATACTCCCACATTGTAAGGGCCAGACATAATCCTTAAACCTTGTTGGATTTTGCCTTGCTCAGCCAAATTGGGGGAAAAATGGTTCTGCAAAGGTAAAACACATCCTCTGCGTTAGCAGGAAGTGCCAGCACCAGTCACCATGAAGGGAAGTGTCAAAAGCCCAGATCATGTTGCTGAAAGCTTGGATGATGCTTTACCGTGGGCCACATCAAGGAGATTTACTGCTAATAAGTGTCCATTAGGCAAGTTCTGCAAAAAGAGCCAGGTCTTTGAAAAGCATTTTGCAGGAAGTAGATGCTTCAAGCTTGAAACGAATTACTAATACTGAGCACAGTGCATTTCTTGGTAGTACTTCTTTGCTGGTAGTGGTAAGTGTTGCTGTCCTCTCTTCTACAACCTCTGTTTCCTGCACTGCTGCCCAGAAACAGAGGTTGGTAGAGCTGAAGTAAAAGTGAGCAGATGAGCACTCCTGAAACTGCTCCAAAGAAAATGTCAAATACATGCTGTAAGTCAAGATAAGATTGTATTAGAGAGAAATTACATAATTTTCCTAAGTGCTAGCTTTTCTTGAGCCTGGAGTAAATATTCTTTTGAAAAATAAGTTTTATAGCATCAGAAAATGACCTAAGTTTGTTTGTTCATTGGTGGCTTAATTTGTTGTGTATTTGGCTGTAGTTAAAGCACTTTTATGAGCTCCCTTCAAGCAGGAGACGGGGGGGCAAAGTTTATGGTTAAGCAACACTTTCACCTCAATCTGAATTTGGTGGGTAAGGGAGTGGAGAAGATTTGCTGTATGGCCTTGTAAATATATTTAAGCAATAGAAAACTGCGGCGGACAGAAAACCTTAAAAAAAGAGAGAAAATAAGCGATTCTTTATGAGCTATTGTATTATGAAATATGGGAGGACTGTGATTGTGACCTCTATGAAGTGCTGTAATATCTACGCTTGAAAAGATTAAATAAGGCACTGTTGTTCTTACATTTGCACCACAGCAGCACTTCAGCTGGAAATATATGTGAGAGTTATAACTTCCTCATGGCCTGTAACTTCAAATAGAAAATTGTTTTAGGCTTTATTCAAGTAGGAAATTTACCAAATGCTTCACTAAAACATTGCAATTATTTGATGCAACAACACATTTGCAAGATGTTATTTCAAGACACTCCTAATCCAAGAAATAAATTAATTGTTTAAAAACTACATGCCATTTTTTCCCATTGCTTATCAAACGTCATCTTAGTTACTTGTCAGTCTTCAAGGAACCGCAGTTGGGAGAATGGTTTCTCTCTTTCTGTATTTGCTGTTGAGGGCTTGGCTGCCCCAGAGGCAGAGGTGTGATTTGGCACCTCTTCGTTTTGATCCCCTCTGCCGCAGGAGAAGCTGAAAGCTCTCCTGACACCTCGTAGGACAGTCCCAGTGTTGCTTTGCTTCTCTAAACTCGTCCTGCCTGGGAGAGCTGGCCAAGCAGAGCTGGCGGGTGTCTGTGCCTGTCACTGGGTGCAGGGCTCCCCGGGGCACACGGAGAGCAGCGAGGAAACGCGGGAAGAAAATCCAGTGACCAAGGACTGATTGCAGGGAGGGAGCAGATTAGGATTGTGCTTCTGTGTTGCATCACTTCTCAAGTCTTTGTTTTTAGAGGGGAGGGTCTTGCTGAACTCTGTTCTCGGAGTTCAAGGTACTGCACAGATGTGTTATATTTAAGATGAGACTCCGTTTGATTGCTTTCTTTTTACTCAATAAAAGCAATACGCAGAGTGTAGTGAAGTAGACTGTAAATCTGCTTCAGTTCAGGCTGAAAATTCGGCCACATTTGTAATGAGTTTTTAGCATTTCAGGGCATCTGATAATTGTTTCTGTTAATAGCAGATTTGTATTGCTTTCTGTGGAAGCAGATTTGAAAACAGATCAATATTTTAAAGAACTATAAAAAGGAATGAGTCTGCTATGAAAGTTATGAATGGATTAATCTGTTCTGAGCTTCCTTTTTGTTGCCAAAGCCTTCCTGTATATTTAGCAAAGAAATAACAAACACTTAAGTTTATGTTTTGGTTTTTTTTAAACAAACTGCTATAGATTTTCATTCCAAAAGCAAAACAAAGAAGTGGTGTGTTCACTTACCCTTTATTAGAACCTTTTCTGGGGAAAAAAATGAAGAATTTGTAATCAGAATTCTCATAAGTAGTTTTCAAGTGTTACTGGAGGATTATAATCAATAACCTTTGTCTTAAACTTAGCTGCTGGGCTTTGTGGTGCTTGACATGAGTCATACGTTGTACAATGGCTTAAAATCTTACTCTTTTGTGTGTAAATCTATAACTCCCATCTTTTGAAGGAGTTTTAGTAACTGAATAATTGACATTAAAATTACTTAAGAGTCCAGAAGTGATGGTAGACAAGTAATTGTTTGTGTATCTGTTGGTGTTGAGGGGGTTTAAACTACATTTGTGTGTAGTTTACTTTTTTCATTAGCCACTTCTAGAATGGTGCATATTGCATAATTGTTAGATGTTAATTTTACTATATGCTTGAAGGGCAAGGATAAGAAGCATAAGAAAGAAAAAGATGGTAAACAATAGCATATAGATGAAGACAAAGGTCAACCAAGTCATCTATGCAGGGTGATTCTTAAATATGTGTTTTGTGTGTTCGGTTTATAACTGTCTGTAAAAGAAATTTTTCTTGGCACATTAAAAATGGGATTTCAGTATCTTGCTCAGTAGCTTAATGAAGTAGCCCCTTATCACAGTGCCGTTAATTCCCTGTTTTTCTGTCGTCTTCTTTTTGGGTTTAATTTTGGGTGCAAGTGTGTATGTGGGAGGAATTGTGACTGAGGCTATTTGTTAAGGAGATGCTCTATAATTTAAAGAACAACAGAAATGTATCCTTAAATCAAAAATTCATCTTGCAGAAGTTTTGTGCAAAAGAAAGATCCTCCTTCTCATCATCAGGACAAGTAAAGATTCTGGAATTCTATTCACTGCAGATGAGTTACTTGTGCATTTCTTGATGTTTAATGCATACATGATCTCGATGAGAAGGCACGTACTCTTTCACAGAGCTGGTACAACACTGGTTAATAAAACCTGCTGAAGTTAATCACAGCAGGTGTTGCAATTCAGTGCTTTGGTGATACTGGCCAGCACAACCTGAAGCTTACTGAAATATCCAGGAAACGTCTTCTGAGGGATGCTTAACTCTTCTTTCCAAATCTAACAGCTTAAAATAGGTCTGATGTTGCTGCAAGGAGCTCAGCATGCAGTCTGTGGAAATAAGGCTGCCTGCTTGGAACAAAACACCTGAACCTGCAGTCTAAAATATGCGCTGTGTGAAACTTCTTTCCTGCTTTATCCCAGACTAAACCATTTCCCGTTTCTAATGATCTCCAAAAGCATCAGGCCTCCCTTTTGCATGTGTGAAAATGTTCTGTCCTTCCTCGTAGTGACTGAAAGGGGATCAGTCTGGCCAGGGGAGGGTCTGGAGGGCTGCCCCTATGACCTGCTCCTTGCATATGTGTCCCTAGTGATACTCCATTCTTGTATTTATACTGAAAGAAAAACGGAAAGTGTGTCAGAACTCAGATTCTAGCCTTCAAGGCAGAGAAGAATAACTGGGAGGAGGTTTTGCAGGAGTTCATTCCTCTGCCTGCATGCAGCAGCTGGTGGTGCTGGGTGCTGGGCACAGTGTGCCGTGTGTCACTGCCCCAAAACCACCCTGATGGATGTCAGCATCTTTTCTCCTGCATGGGTACCCATGGTCACATTGGGTTTGGAAGCTGGTGAAAACAGACATGTTCTCTTAGAGTGAAATGTCGGCCCGTGTGTGCAAGCACACTGGAGTTTGAACTCTCTTTATACCTTTGGCCTTAGCAGTGACCTTGACCAGTCCTGTCCGTGGCTGTGGTACAGAGTTTGTGAGCAGCTTCCTTCTCTTTGTTTTAAATATGCTACTATTGATTCCCTTGGATTATAGTTTTTGTATTACAAGAAATAGGAATTATTTATTTCCTTTTCTTCACTTGTGCCATAGGTGATGTTTTACCCCCCCAGTTGTGTCTCTCACCTGAATGTGTAATTTATTGAACCTGCTCATGAGTTGATGCTTTTCCATACCTAGGTTATATTCTTTTATATTCTTCTCTAAATCTTTTTTTGGATTTTGAGGAGAGGATGGTCCAAGGTGGTGTTGTGCTGAGGATTTTTACAGAAGCTACAGGGAGAATTTCAAAGTGTTCTAAGTCTCCCATGTTAATACTTTTTTCTCTCAGTAACCTCATGTAGAGCTAAAATTAAGAATCATAAGAAAATCAATTTCAATTATCATGTTCTTGAGTTAATGCTCTGTATTTGTTACTTCTCAGACATTTTGTCTTTCTGAAATCAGTTTATGTGTATCCTCTCTGACAGGCCTACATATGTGTGAAAACGTGCATCTTGTTGAATCATGCTCAGTCAGTAGCTATAAATAAGCAAGTTCTTTGGTACCATCAACAGGATTATAGTATTAGATCCCCTGTTGTTTTCCTTCTGTGGCAGCTGCGTTGTTTTGGGGTGCTGACTTAGGTTCCTGTGTATCACTGCTCAGTGTCAGAGAGTTCTGACTTTTCCCAAGAAGACCTTGTTTGTGGAGAAGGCAGATTGCAGTGGGCACGGAGCAGAAGTGTGTCTGATCAGTGGTGCGGAAGGCAATCACTTTCCTTTCCAATTTAAGTACAGTAAATGCTTGTATTGCTATTTTTTTGTATCATGTCTGGAGATTAATGATAATTTGATGGGGTTTATGTATGGTATCTTCAAGTAAAAGTAGTTCAGTACCAGCCTGAGGGTGCTTGTGCTCCTGTGGCAGTGCAGCAGGTGTTGCAGGCAGTGACTCCAGTGTGTGATACATCTGTCCTTGGGAAGCAGGCCAGGCAGTCTTGGCAAAGATCACAGAGCCTAAAACATCAGAGGTTGACTTAAGTACTTTTATAGCTAAAGAGATTAATACCCAGCAGTCTCTAGGTTTGATAGCTATCCTGTGTGGGCTTTTTTTTTTTTTTTGGAGAGCATTACAAGAAACATTAAAATACTTCCTAAGCATGACTGACCTGTGTAGCAGAGTGAGACGGTGGTGTGTGCCTGATGTCTGATATTCCTGAAGACAGAGAAGGTTCTTATCTCCTGATTTCTGCTTCTTTTGCAAGCCCAACCTTGTTTGCCTGTTGAGAGAACTGAGGTTGTTGTTAGGCCCTTCCTGTGTTGTTGCATTTGTGTCCAGACTCCCAAATCCTGTTGCTTTCTGTGTGCTACTGCCATGACCAGGCACTGTGGGGTGCTGGTAAGGGGTAAACGTTGTTGTTTTGTTTTCCCTGTTATGACAAGAATGATTTCACACTTTCTTGTTTCAGCACAAAACACACTTAAAAAAAAAAACAAACAACCCCCCCAAAAAACCTAGCACACCCCCTCATGTTCCCCCAATCAATCAACCTATGCCAGACAGCAATTTGTTTGCCTCTTATTTTGAGACACTCTGGCTCTCTTTTCAAAACAGATTGGGGAAATTGATGAGAGAGATGCATTTCCTCAGCTGTGCCTTGTTCTCCTAGCAAAGCCCAGGGAATTCTTTCCAAGTACACACTCAAAAGAGGCCGTAAGAATTCCAAGAAGATGCAAACATCAATTTTTCTGCAATAATAAATGCTTTTCAGAGTTCCAAAATACATAATACACTTATTCAAACATGAAATATTGCTCAGATCTAGATTCTTTTTCCCTGGCCTACTTGTGGTGGTGTTTTGTTTTGTTTTTGTTGTTGCTGCTGTTGTTTTTTTTTTTCCCTCAAGATGAAAGAATAGATTTTTATTAATGTTAGTCCACTTCAGTAAACTGTCCTACTACTGTGTATTATTCATGCTACAGCAACGAAGGTCTTGCAAAGAAACAAAATACGAGTTACTTCAGTGTTTTTGTTTGTTTGTTTGTTTGGGGGTTTTTTTGTTTTTTGTTTTTTTTCCCTGGGAAATGCAATGGTTTGTTCACACTCCTAACTTGATAGATATTCTGTCTTTCCCAGAGTCTTCCTACAGGTCTTGTTTCATACAGCAGGGCACAAAATATTTCTGCTGCCATACTTCTTTTATTTTATTTGCTGAAGCGAAGTGGGATAGTGGGCAGGAGTGACACTACGCTTTCAGTTAATTCTGGAAGATACAATTCGTTTTCTGTGTCTTGAGTTCTGCCTTAGTGTATCCATAGTGAGTATAAAATTAGGCTCTGCAAATATCCAGAATGCTGGGTGCTTGGGTATAATTTAATAATCTGTGTATTATTTTAAAGACACACATAAGCAATAGCTGCTTGCTTATAAAATGCATTTACTGACCCATGAGTGAATTGATCCCTATGACTATTTAAACCTCAGGGCTTTAAAAGTTTTTCTCTTATCTTTATGTTAAACAATGGAAAGTTTTACCGTATGTTCAAATAACGTCTTCATCAGGTTCACAACAGGATACCATAGTTAATTTTCAGTTGAGTGCTTTACAGGATTTTCTTTTTGCTGGCTGGTTGGGTGAAAGTCTAGACACTGAGAGACGAGGCGTTAGAGGGGCCTCACAATATAGTTATTGTGAATGGTAAGTAGGAGCAGCTTCCTCTGATGTACGGACTCCATGCCCAAACCAGTTGTACAAAGGCATAGCTTTTGTTCAGGGGGATAGGGGCTAATCCGAATGCTGCACACTGTGAAAACCCTTTTATGGAGGGGGGGAAAAACTTGCCTTGAAGGTGAGAGGTCAGCAGTTTAACCTCTGACCGCAAAACAAGAGACTAGCAAAGAATGGGACGAACAAGGGGGAAAAATACTTCAAGTACTCCATTCTTTGTTTATCAGAAATGGGTCAAGCAAATGAGTGTCAGGAATGGTTACAGGAGTTCTGATGGGCTGCAAGGAAGTCTGAAGATGTGCTCTGGCTTAGCTGTGCATTGCAACAGAATTTGGAGCTTGCATAGCTCTCTCTTAAGTGCTTGATAAAGAGATCCCCAAAACAAAATCGAATCTTTCAACAGTCCTTAAAAGCACAGATACTCTGCTCTCTTCCTCCTCAGCCCATATCAGGTCCTTTTGTTATTACAATTTTTTATTCTAATTTTCCTTTGTGTAGATTGACATAATTTAGTATTTGGCCTTCTAACTGTTTGCACTGTTTCTGGGCTGTTTTTTGAAATTCGTAAAGCATCACGGTAATCACATCCTCACACGTGTTCAACTGGCAGTGAGATGGGCCTCTTTTAGCTAAAGCCATGGATCTTTGGGTGGTCAGTGCTATTGTACAACAGCAGGGGAGAGCTGTTTCCAATCTTTGTGCAAAGGGAATATGGAGGCTTTCCCCTCTGATCTCATTTTCGTATTATCAGTGCTGGGAATTTAGTCACAATCCAATTAGAAATGATGGAAGTTATGTTAACTAATAGTTAAGCCTCCCATATTCTCAGGTCCACCCGTTTGGGCTAATGGGTTGTGCTACCCTTGGCTCAGGGAGAAGATACCAACAGTAATTAATACACTTGGTGCACTAAAGCTCCCTGCTTGGCATACAACCATTCCTTGTGCTTCACTACATCCAGCCCATGAGAAGCACTGTTCACCTCCCTCCCGGCCTCTCCCAGCATGCTAAAAAGCAAAGAAGACATAATGCCTTGCTTGTGCACCTCTGGAAGTTTTATACTTCACTGGACATAGATGAGTTGTGTATATGAGGTAAATTCCTCTTCCTGCTTCGCACAAAGGGATTAAAGCTAGGCTTTGTTGTTGACCCTCTTCACATGTCACATCTTCAAACATTTGCTTGTGGCCTGGACAGCTTTAGGCCACTTGCATTCAGAGAAGTGATCAGGAACCAGCAGTGTTCCTCAGCAAGTCAGTGGCAGGGCCTCTCAGCACTGGGGGAAATATATTTGGTACTGGCTTGATTTTATTTGTGCTTGGAAATAGCACAGCCTTAGACATTGTGCAGCCTCTGACCCTTGGCTGAGTTTAATCTTCTTTTTTCTCAATTTTACAGACATCCATCTTTCTTCTTTTCAAGTAGTTTAGGGATAAATTCCTCAGAAAGGTGGTACTAAGTGTACTTCCATGATTGGACACGTCTGCAAATGAGAAAAAAGACTTCATTTTTCTTGAGTTCCTTAGAACCTCTATTGGGTTCACTGATTTTAAAATACAGCATTTTGGTGGAGATTTTGTTAAACATGCACAGTTGTTTATGATATAAATCTTAAACGAAAGGCTTAGGATTGTGGCTCTTGCTGAAATTACCTGAGTGGGTGATTTCTATAGCTATTAAGTGAAAGTAAAATGAGGAACCCTTTATAGTCTTTTTGCCTTGCTTCTAATGGGTTAGTTTTGTAACTTTATGCATTGTGATCTTTTTAGGTTTTCAAATTTGATGGGATCAAGTGGTGTTCTCAAGTAAAATGACTGACATTTTTGCCCTTGGAGGAAGCACCAGAAGTTAAAATATTGATGTATTTTAGAGTAGACACCTTTCATTATCTTTTATCAAAGTTTGGAAAATAAGAGGCTTTTTTCCCCGTAATTATTTCTTCTGCAATCTTGAAAAGGAATCTAAGCCCTCCTCCTTAATGGCCCTTTAGGATCATTGAGTCCAACCCTTAACCCAGCACTGCCAACTCCACCACTAAACCACGTTCCAAAGCACATCTACATGACTTTTAAATACCTTTTAGGGATGGTGACCTCCTCACTTCACTGGGCAGCCTGTTCCAGTGCTTGACAACTTTTTCTATGAATAATTTTTCCCTAATACCCAATCTAAACCTCTCCTGGTACAACTTGAGGCCATTTCCCCTTGTCCTATCTCTTGTCACCTGGGAGAAGAGACCGACCCCCACTTTCTACACCCTCCTGTCAGGCAGTTGTAGAGATCTGTAAGGTCCCCCCTGAGTCTCCTTTTCTCCGGGCTAAACACCCCCAGCTCCCTCTGCTGCTTCTCATCAGACTCGTGCTCCAGACCTTTCCCCAGCTCTGTTGCCCTTCTCTGGACACTCTCCAGCCACTCAGTGTCTTTCTTGAAGTGAGTGGCCCAAATCCAAACACAGGGTCCAAGGTGCTGCCTCACCAGTGCCCAGTACAGGGGGACAATCCCTTCTCTGGTCCTGCTGGCCACACTATTCCTGATCCAAGCCAGAATGCCCTTGGCCTCTTTGGCCACCTGGGCACTGCTGGCTCTTGTTCAGCTGCTGCTGACCAGCAGTTCCAGGTCCTTTTCCACCAGGCAGCTTTGCAGCCACTCTTCCCCAGCCTGGAATGCTGCATGGGGTTATTGTGGCCCAAGTGCAGCACCTGGCACTTTGCTCTAATTGAACCTCAAAATGTTGACCTCGGCCCACAGATCCAGCCTGCCCAGATTGCTCTGCAGAGCCTTCCCGCCCTCCAGCAGATCAATGCTCCTGCCAAAACTCCTGCCCAACTAGGTTTCATCTT
The DNA here is from genome assembly GCA_013389985.1 of Dryoscopus gambensis. Lineage (NCBI taxonomy): Eukaryota > Metazoa > Chordata > Aves > Passeriformes > Malaconotidae > Dryoscopus > Dryoscopus gambensis. The sequence goes on along the minus strand of WEIT01023799.1, from coordinate 70,641 downwards.
CAAACTTACTGAGGGTGCACATGGTCCCTTCGTCCAGACCGTTGACAAATACATTAAACAGAATCTGCCCTGAAGAAAGGAGATACACTTTACAGTTGGAGGCAGGATGTTATTCTATGGAATTTGCCTAATCCTCTGTGGGCTTGATAGGAATGAAGAATTTAAGCAATAATAAGTCATTTGGGATAACTTGTTAAAATTAAGATGTGATATTTGCACATCTATGTTCTTCAAATCTATTTTTACTATTTGCAGAAATCAGTGGATTTCCCTGCTCTGGAAGGTTCAGGGATTTTGTTTATCAGAGTAATGGAAGACTCAAGATAAGAGAGGAGTTATCTGAGGCATGCTTGAGAGAGAATGTATGTCTTAATACTTGAAAAGTGCAACAATATTTTCATGCCCCGTGGGGTTTTTTTGCTAATTATAAAAACAATGAATTAAAAAGATGCTATAAGGAGATACCGTATTTTATGTAGACATAATTTACAAGTGTATTCTATCCCATTGATTATAAATTTTCAGCATGAGTGATTATGATTAGTCTTTATTAATAAAAAAATAGATTTAGTTATCTTAAAGCAAAGCAATTTCTGATTTCTCTAGCTGCATATTATTTTTGATGAGAAGTGTATGTGCGTGGGTAGTGATTGGGTTTTGCTACAGCATAGTGTATTTTAATGCAGGAACTGGCTTGTCTGAAAACATTTTAATATTTCCTCCAAAAATTGTTTTGCATGTCTTATGAAGATTGGTTGACACCTGTGATTAATTCTTGGTGTTCTTAGCCTTTTCATTTTCCTGATAAGTGACCAATGAGACAACGGTACTGTTTCCTTAGGCTCATCCAGTCATAACTTTAATTTCCTTAAAATTATTATTATTAAGAAATGATTTTGCTTTTAGCATTGATTCCAACTGTACACTGTGCCGGTCTAGGTTCTTACATACATTTATGAAGCTCAGCTGTGCTCCAGGAGGTGAATGTCTTTCATTTTCAGAAACAAAACAAAGAATAGTGAGAAAAGCTCCGTGTAGTTACCAAGTTGTTATCAAACTGTACTGATCATTGAGCTCATCCTCTTAAGCCTTCCAGTGGTGAACCTGCAGTCTTACTGGTGGAGATGGAGAATTTACAGGAGGACAGAATATGGATGTGAAATGACTAGAAGTGATTAGTGATGTAGGGCTTGTAGGCAATCTGAGGTTTGTTTAATCATCTGCGTCAAGGGAGAAGCTGAAGTGGGTAGAAAATGGAAGCCAGAATAATACAGCCCTTCCAATAGCATCAAACCCTTTCAGGCCAACACTGAACATGGAGAAATTGGGCAGCGAGAGAAGGGCAGTGGTTGAGAGGAGAACTTCTTATGAAAATTTTCATACAAGTTAATGTAATAGAGTGTGTAATGTTACATGTAGTGCCATATATTTTAGCTCCTTGTGCATTCTGTGTGTAGACAGCTGTTTCTGCTGTGCAGGTTTATTGGTGCATTCTGAAATATTTATTTGGTAAATCAATGTTTTGAGATGAGACATAACCTTAATTTGTGCTGTTGTTGATTTATTAGTAAGTCATTCCTTGTTCTTCCACATCCGTAGTAATAATATCATTTTTCACCTTGCTAATATTTTTGACTGCTGTATGGTGAATACACAGGCATCACCCATACTTTGCCTGGCTTCATCTCACTTCCTTCTGTTGCAATGCTTTTTGGAAAGTAAAATTAAGACCTTCATTGCTTAAGAGGCAGAAATGCTCAGTTCAAGCATATGGATAGCCCATCATTCTGCAATGCTCCCTTCCTGTAGTCTTTATCTTGCCATCTGCAGCCACCCCACTGCTCTTCCAAGGGCGTACAGATCAGTTTCTCTCTCCTTTCTCCTCTGCATGGTGGCGAACACTCCTGGGCTGCTGCTTTGCCTCCGTGAGGTGGTGACTGGCCAGCTGGAGCCTGCTGAGCCCGGCTGGTGTGTCCTGGCTTTCCAATTGGCAAAGCAGCCGGCCTGGGTTGGGCTCCCACCCACCAGCGGAGCTGTGTTACCTCGCAGGGTGCCTTTGTTGAAGTAACTGCTTCCGACAAAAAAGTTCTTGTACTTTTCGAACAGCTAGTTTGAATGCAGACTGCTGAAATGGGAGAAGGCAGCTTCTGACCTTGCCTTCTGGAAAGGCTCAATTTACAAAGGATGTGTTGAGTTCTGACCCCTCATGGGCCATGCGAGTGCAGTGTGTTGTTTTGAACTTTAGCTTTTTCTATTAGAGTGAAATATATTGTCTGCTATTATCACACTGTTAAATTAATTTTCACTATTTTGTGCATGATTTATTTGAGATTTCACTGGACCAAGCAGGCATTGGGCATTGAGGTTTCATAAGGTAAAATAGTGTTGCACTTTAACCACATCTCTGTTACTTTGTATTGGGATGTAAACTGAAATCATGCATCTATGTCAGCCTTCTACCTTGCTGTTCTGAATAAATAGTATTATTTTTTCTGTTTTATCACTGAAGTATATGATATCAAGCAATGTCTTGGAGAGTTTCCTAGTTGTTGAATGTGCTTTGGGATTATTAACTGAGAACCCAGATCTTGTGCCTCAAGGGCTGCAAGACACAAGACCATTCTGGTAGAACCTTTATGTATTTTGGGTTGATGTTTACGTCTCTGGTTTTGCTGACCCCTCTCCAACACATAATAGGGGATTTTGACCTGAGTAACTGCAAACACCAGTGAGAAAAACCTTTGACTTTTTGTTCCTTGTTTTATGTATTTGTGTGACTTGTGCTTTAAAATAACTGAACCTGGCCCCCATGGAAATGTCCCTTTTTTATTACCCTTTCTTCTGAATCAAAAAAAAATTATAATTTTTCCAAGACCTCATGATGTTTGGGAACCTGAAATAACTGACTTGGTCAGGCAACAGATAACTGGCAGGACTGAAAAAACAGTATGCTTCTTCCAGTTCCCAGTGTGCTGCTGGCTGGGTCCATGTTCTGCCTCTGCTGAAGCAGTGAGGGACCAATATTGATAGTGCAGCTCAACAAAAAAAACAAAACAAAACTGTTTTTTTTCCTGCCCTCTCTATCCACTTTATGACTCTTCATACTTTTGAAACAGATGGAGAGAAGGGTGCAGAGAGTTGCGAGTATGTCAGAGTTTATTTTACTAAAAGAACAGTATATTTTCCAGTTAGAAAATGATGAAGAAATAAATTGCATTAGCCTTCTGCCATGTGTGGTGTTGCCTTTTAAGAGGCTTAGTGGGGGAAAAGTGCCCAGTTTGGGAACATCCCTGGGAGGGTGTGACATAGAATGTCTTCTCCTCCAGTTTTGGGAGGCCCTTGGTGGGGATCAGAATGATCTCTGTTCCCTGGGAATTTGGATGCCAAAGCCGCGGTGCCTCTGCCTGAGCCCCTGGGTTTCAGTATGCATTGTGTGTGGTTGCTGCCTTGGAAATACCTGATAGACCCTTTATTAATATTTTGTTTGTTTTCTTTGGAAGAAACCCAGGATTTGGTGATTGTGTGAGGGTGGTTTCGTAAGAGACTGGTATAACTTCTTTAGCTGCAAAAACTAATCCTAGAGGGGACTCATAACATAAATGCAAGTGTAAAGGTTGTTTTCTGTAGCCTTTTTTCTGAACATGACTCTTGGATACTAAAGCATGAGTGCTTCATGTCAGGGGAGATCTCAGCTGTTGGTGTAACACTGATCTTTCTGTAAGCAACCTATTCACCTGCTTTTTGTGTTTTGTTCTTATCAAAAGTTTAGTGTTGACTTTTAAGGACTGGTATGGGAAAAATGTCAAAACACTGATTTTCATCTGCATGCTGCCTGCCATAGATATATTGAGGCTGAATGCATGTGGGCCAGCCTCTAAAATTTTTTGTTGCTGATTCTTGCTCACGTGGAGGGCCCTTGGGACAGATGGCCCCTCGCTGTTGATGGTTCGATTACAGCGATCACCCACAGCTTCTGAAGAGTGCGAAGAAAAGAAATTGCTTTCTTTGTCAAGGTGTTTTCATTTCAATTCTCACCCATTAGCCCTGTTTGGTTAAGTTTTGAATTACTCCATCAGGTGACTGATGAGTTTTATTTTTCCCCCTGATGATATTAAAATAGATTTGAGGTAAGGCGGAAAAGAAAGGCTAAAAAAGGTTTGTGCTTATTGATCAGTGCTCCTTCATCTTTGTTCTGACTTAATGTGTTATGAAGAACTAAGATTAAAATGCACACTGAATCAGAATATGCTAGAAAATACATATTTTAAAATGAAAGTCTGTGTACTGTTTACATACATAGCAAACTATATGTATGCTATGGCTAATCAACAAGGTTGTTAGAATTTTAGAGCTTTGCGTAACTTAGAAGGTTTGTGTTTGTTTTAATTTACATATATAAAATTATGAAGTGTTGGTTTATAAATTAAAGCTTTTGAAGTTAGGTATGTTTCAACTGTAGTGCTGGAGGTATTCAGAGGAGTAGGAATCATTCAGGCCGGGTCCTGGTTATGAATGCTGTTCTACTTGCATGCCTTGCTACCACAGCCAGTAAGCAAAGTGTGAAAGGTTAGAATTTCATGTAGAAAATGCTACTTGTAATTGGAGAATGAAAAAAGGATGAAGAATTTGAAACTATGCTTTTTTAATGTACAGTTATGTTCGTTCTTTTTCACACATAAGCAGAATATCACTGCACAATTCCGAGTCTTGTTTCACAGCATCATCCTAGAGATGGGGCGAATATATGATACATTAGTATCTGTATTCATTAAATAAAATGTCTTAAATAATCTAGAACAGAACAATGAACAGAGAATCTAACCCCTTCTCCCTGCAGCTGTCCTTGGTTGTAAGAACAGTGTCAATGGGATTGCTTTTCCAAGATATTATATATTCCACTATTGCTCTGGCCTTTAGGTGATCTGTCCCTGTGGGTTGTTGAGTGATAGGTAGTTACTTACCTGTTAATTATTGAGTAATCACATTTTATTGCTTGTGCTAGTCAGTATTTAAGGCAAGGGGCATAATTTACAGGGAAGTCGTGCCCTCAAGTACTGACAGTTGGGCTGTGCCCAGGATGTGGTCCTCACCAGCGGAAAGTGGCAGGAATGTTGCTGCACTGTTCAGGCAAGAAGTGATGTAAATAAATAGTCATTATATCGTCTTTGGCCAAGAGGGAGTTCCCCTGCAACACTCATTTTTTTTTGAAGTAGCTAAAGACTGGACTAAGTCCTGCTTAGAGAAAAAAACTTGAGGAAGGATTAAGCTTTTGGTTTAATTTTTAATTGCTTTAATTTATTTTTTTAAGGCATGTTAGCTCTAATGTAAGATTTATTTTGATATTATTTTTGGAAAATATCTGTGAAAAATGGCTTGGATATCATCCTGTGTTTTCTGCAACCAATCAGTTCACTTTACAGGGTCGCATATATCCCTTGTTTCATGTCCAAGCTGATACCAAATTTGTATTTCTAGGAGTAAATCAGGAAGCAGTACCTCAGGTATCTGTAATGTACTGAGATGTAGTTTTTGTCATGTGCCGAGAGCTTTCTGATTTTTCTATATGTAGTGTGGGGGGGTTCCACAAAGCAAATATAACAGCCTAATCTAGGAGATAAAATTATTGTCTCTGATCAGACGTCACTGACGTGGGAGAGCAAGTGATGGTCCATCTCCAGTGTACTTGGCTGGGGAGGAGTTTTGCTTCTTCCTAATCTACCTAGTACATATTGCTTGGTAGTAATGGACTTGAACTTTTTTACATCTTTCTCAAAATCAATATTGCAGCACTAATATAGGAAAATTTCATGTAGCCCACAATACTTTTTGAGAACTTTTAAGTTCCATATCTTCATTTAAAACAAATAAACACTTGCACAATGTCTGTTTGCAGGGGAGTGTGGCAAGTTACTTTTTCATTCTTACAGGGTGAGATGTAAAACTTGTGTTTGGTTGTAAAAGTGAATGCCTTTAGTCTTACTCTTTCCAGTTATTGTTCATTTCAGTAGATCACAGCATGGCCTCTCTCTAAATTTCTTTGAGCAAGAGACCCAGTGACAGCAAAAGTATTTATTTTGTAAACCCTCCTTAAACATCAGCAATGGCTTAAGAGATGTGGTGTTCACTTGCTTCTTCTTCTGCTACCTGAGTTGTTAGATCATTGTTCTCATGATTCACTCACAATTACAAGTTAGAAGTAGGAAAATTAAGAATTACACCACAGCTTCTAAAGGCACGCAGTCGTTGCTATACTTTGCAAGGTCATTCTAAAGACTTATCAGGTAGAAGAAACCTCTGCTTATCTCGTGAAGAGACCAAATAAAGGCTGAACATACTCATTTTATCTGTGGGCTATCTGTGCAATGAACTCTCACCCTGATTAAGGTTTTAGCCTGAAGCATGGCTAATAGCATTGCAGCCAAAAGGACCCTTTCTTTCTGTCTCTAGTGAGCTGAAATGACTTACTGCTCTGTCCTTCAGTGGGACAAATTCTTGAGCAAAAAGGCATTGACCTGCAGCTCTGAAGGAGATGTCAAATTGTGGTTAGAACTTTTAACCATCTACCTGCCTGAAGAGGTGAAGAAGTACTTATTTCCTGGTTCAAGTGCCTTACAGACAGGGAAATCTGAAAGACTGGAGGAAGTTTCAGGTCCAAAACCTGACAAAGTCCTGCTTCTCTACAATGTACTTGGCTGAACCTCGCATGTGATTAGTTGGGAGGTCAATATCTGCACACTGTTGTCACATTTCTGAATACCTTGAGGAACCTTTGTCACATAAATTTAAAAGTAGAAATATTTGAAAATAATTCTGTGATAAACTGTGCAATCTGCAAATCTTGTGTGTGGCTTTGCAGTGCCATGGAGCCATGAGATTCTCACACTTCTGTCTGGATTGTGAGCTGTTGGTGCCTTGGTGGGGCAGCAATGGCCAGCACCTGAGAGCTGTGGAGTTGCCATGACGTTGTGATGCTGTGAGGGGCTGACTGAGCTGGACCCACTGACTTGAAGCACGAGTGGTTTTTGTGGGGAGCAGAGAAGATCATGGGGTGTGTGTGGTTTTTGTTAAGGTCTGAGTGACTCTTATAGTTATGAATTGTACCTTTGTTTTCCCATGTATTGGAAACAAAATTCGCCAGAAACACGGTGTGAGCGCTGAAATTATTTGCTAAGTAATGTGTGTTTATAGAAAGATGCAATTAAATTCTGAGCCAGTTGATAAGTCCATGAGTAATTTGTGCTACTTGTGACTGGGAGCATTTTTCAAGCACATGTCCTACAGAAACTATTTCAGTTGCAGCTGTTATTACTACAGTTAAAAACAGTGCCTTAGGAAAAACTTGCTCGTGGAAGGAAGATGTTTTCATCTTGCCAGTGAGGTCTTTGTAATTATGTTTCTGAACCTGATACAGCAATCACATTTCTGATTGGCAAATGTGCAATCACAAAGACTTACAGACAACAGCTATGGTGACTGTAACTGAGGCTAGTAAACTGTTACTTTCTATTTTCCATTTCCCAAAGGTCAGTATTTACCATGTGTTTGTTGACTCGGTTGTCATTTAGTTCACACTTTACTTTCTACGAGAAAAATTGGAAGGAAAAATGTCAAAAGTCACACATTCTAAGTATCACCTTTGATGTGAGATGGGTACCTTCAATGCCTAAATAATTTTTCAAAATGAAGCTGAAGCTTTACAATCAGTTGAAGACAAGGCAGAGGCCACTGGTGTGGGTGAGGGAGAGGGGACAGGAGACACTGGACTCCTGTGCTGTGGCCACGCTGTAGCTTATTTGGAAAGGTGAGTCCCACCTAGAGACCCAGAAGAACCTCAATGAATTAATGTATACCAGGAAAAGCTGGAAAATATTATTATTGAAACTCCTTAATGTTCTGGTGTAACTGATCTTGTCAATGATGTCATTTTTGCCTTGTTCTTTTGCTGTTTGCTGAAGCAGGAGCTGTTTGAAATTGTGGAGGCAATTTAGGAAGGCACACTTCTGAGTAAAAAGGTTGAAGGCACTGGATTGTTAAGATTTGAGGTAGCTTTGTAAAAATGTTTTCTTTTGCCACGTGATTGGCATTAAAGTCTACTTTCAGGTATTTTCTGTAGTGGTGCCCCTGTTTGCATATTATCTTTAACCTGACAGGTTTTAGGTGCCTGAGAAGTTAGTGACTGTTCCTTAGTTTCACTTTTTAAAAATCTAATTGCTCCAATGTATTTTTTCCTTATTCTTTCTTTTGATTACTGATGCTCGGAAAATACTGTAACTCCATTCTTCTCCCCTTTTCCATGGCATCCTGCTCTTCTTCCTCCTGCTGCTGGCTGGTGCTCCACTTCGATCCCCCAAACCAGAGAGCTGAAGACCACTGTTGCACCCAGCTCTTCTGGCAGCAGGGCCTCCCATTCTACTCCATCTCTGGTACTTCATGTATGAAACTGTTAACAGGCAAATTTTAATATGATATACAGAAGTCTTTTTTAATATGATATACAGAAGTAATTTTTTTATGTGAATGCTGGCTTTTTCATCAGATGATTTCATCTGTAAAAACCCTTGAGTTGCACGTTATGGTTCATCTCTTATTTTGTTTCTGAATCACTATTGTAGTGATTTGGTTGAGTATTAAATACTATATTGATACAATAGCATCACTAGAATTACTGTTAAACATTTCTGTAAAATTATTTTAAGTATGTAAGAAGCTTTTGTTTTTAAACAATAGCAGTATCGTAAACTTGGTTTGGAGAACTAATTTTTTATTGCTGAAAATTACTTTAACAAAATCCATTCTGCTTATTGCTTAAACGTGTGCTTATAAAGCTGTTCCCTCAGATACTGATAGGTTTATTAATTACATTCTCATGTTCACGTAAGGAAAGAAATGTGGCCCTTCTTGTTTTTTCCAGACAAGAAAGAAAAACTGTCTGCAATAAGCTTTGCTGCCTTCCTTTTCCTCATTATATTTCTATCCCACCCCCTTAACGCCTGGCCCCAGTCTCTTCTTTCCCCTCTGCACTGACAGCTTTTTTCCAATGAATATCTGTACAGCATCAGAGAAAATATAACTGGAGGGATACTGGGCAGTCATCTTGTCCATTCCTGTGTCCTAAGGCACGACCAACTCTGCTTGGCAGTCTTTTTGTCTGTTCTGCTCAGTACAGCCAACAGGGATGAAGATTCCTCCTCTGTCCAGAGGAGTGGGACTACTTGGACTACTTAATTAATCTGTTTCATTTTACTTTAGCTGTGTTTTCCTGTCTGATATATTCTCTGTTGCTATCAAGAGAATTACCTGAGTTGATGTTTCTCAGCATGTGTTTGTAATTTCTGTTCCATTACCAAATTGAATGTGTGCTAATTACCTTACTCTGTTGTATTTTTGGGTGGCATTTATAATCTGCAAGCTTGATGATTATGAAGAGTATTTTTAGAGTATATTTAACTTGTCAGTTTTTGGGAAAGTTACAACTCAGAAAGCTTTCTCTTTTTTTTTCCTCATAGTTTAGAATGCACTCCTTCTCTAATCTACTCTGTCATGAGAAATAGTACTTTTGTATTTTCTTAGATTTGTTACAGAAGTTAAACTGTGTTAGCAGTTGTTTTCCTAAAAATATGGATGACATGCTTCATGGCAGTGCCTCTACAGGAATAGATTTTTGGAGAGAAATTACCTTGAGGATATGCATTTGTTTTCCTCTTGTCTTAGTGTATGTCACACTTGCTTTCATTTGTCTTCTGGAGCAGTTCTAGATTACAACATCTTGAATACTATTTTTTAAACCATTGCATGTGTGTTGCTTTTCTCTTTGTATTTATAGTGCACTCTACGTTTTGGTACCTCAGCAAACCTTTCCATTATTGTCTCTTGTCTGACTTGTACCAAGGGAGATGTCCTTTCCAATGCTGTAGAATACTTAGCAAAGGAATTTTCAAGTGTTGCTGGCAGGTGCTGAGATTTATGTCCTGGATGTGGTAGGCATAGGAAAAGGTGTTGTCTGTACATGAAAATATCCATTTACCCATGCAACAGTATCTACATTTATACGTGTAACACATAAATTATTTTATGTGTGCACTTGACAATTTCCTCTTACTACTACATTTACTTAGGATTGGTGCAAACCGTTTGTCCTGAAAACTCTGTTAGAAAAAGAAAATGAGGAGAAATTCAGTTGTTCCTTAGCTGACTATAACGATGTCTATTTCTGAACGATTCTTATCCTCTCACCCATAAAATCAGCATAAAATTCACCTAACATTGCCAGATCAGATGGGGTATCTGGAAAGTAATCCTCAGGGAAAGGAAAATTCAGTCTTTGTAAACCTGAAGATCGAGTGCATAAAGTTGCAGAATTGGATTATACTTTCTCTTTTTATTTCTAAATCAGTACCCTTTTGTTTCTTCCTTTGCAGCACTTTTGAGAAGTTGCCACAAAGATGTGTCAGATGCTGCCTGAGCCTAGCTCCAAAAGCAGAAACCAACATAATCTTTTGAAAAAAACCCCAATCCCAGACTTGGATAATTATCATAAAATCCTGAGGCTTTTTATAGGTGTTAGGATTTGGTTTCAGAGAGTAAAGGGATAAAAAGAATACAGTAACTTTTCTTTCTGAAGCACGAGTCACATCAGATTTTCTTACTTAATAAATGTATGGCAAGTACGTACTAAAATAACCAGTTAGAAGCCAGTAATAACAGCTGCAAAACCCAGCTCAAAGCAGTTGGACAAGTCTTGAAGGCGTGTAATTTTTGCTGAGTGTAGCACCGACTGTTTTTCTTGGATTGAGTTAGGAATATTTTTTTAAATGTTGGCTCTTTTTTGTTTTCATGAAGGAGTATTAAAAGCATTTTTCCTGTTTAGATCACATGAATTTAATTATCCTCTCATGATATAAATATCCTTTCATGATATGAAAGTAAATGTTGTTACACCTATGGTCAAGTGAACTGGAATTTACATTAGATTTGTTTTTACCATTTCAAGTGAGACTGGAGTAGTATGAGAGAGCCTTAGTATGAAGTGAAGATGGCAAGCTGAGCAGGACACTAAATTAAGGTTGTAGGGTTTTTTATCTGTTGAGATATCAGGCCACCAAAAAAACCTCATTGGAGCTGTTGATTTTGTTGCCTGTAGATAAAGGGTGGCCTTGTGAAATGCTGTTCAGCTCCTCATTGAGGTGTAAATTTTACCCATGTTTTGACCCCAAACCCAAGTTACCTAGAGCCAAGTTTTGCTTAATTCTGAGACTGTACTTTGCTCATGACTGATTTTTTTAAAATAACACCTGGCGGTTTTGCTATTGTGATCTGCTTCCTATTTTGAAGCCTGGCAGTTACATTTGCACTAAGGACAGTGAAGGAAAGAAATTACATTTCTGTCCAATTTCAGAAACCCCAGTGATTTTGTTACTGTGTTGCTAAAGCATTCACTATACTAAATGTTTCTCATGTAACTGTACTTCACATCTGCCAAAATCATCTGCCTGGCTTCATTGCTGGGAAGGGATGATGTTGCCAAGCTCCTGGCTGGCGGTGCTCCGGCAGCCCGGCCTCACTGCCGAGCGGTCCCCTCACCTCCTCGCAGGCCATAGCGCTTGGGTTTTGCAATAGAAGCAACTATAAATGGTACTGCAAGACTTGGGAAGTTGTGAACAAGAAATGGGTGATAAGAAACGGAACTAGAGGCAGCTGGTAACCAACTTGTATTGCATGAGCTGTAGCAAATGCATGAGGCTGGAATGCTGCTGCATGAAACAGTCCTGCTTTCTTCTCACCACAACTCCCTATTCCCCAGTTTTTCTTCCTTTTTTTTTGGCATAAACTCAATAGTTTTGGGGAACTGCTCTAGTTAACGCTGACCTGGAAAGTTTCAGACAGTTGGTTTGATCTCAGTCAGTTCCCTCATCTGGCTCAGGGTAGCTGTGACAGAGTCTGTACTAGCAGGACACAGACAGTGCTGCAGCTTCCCCAACAAGTACTTGGTAGTGGGAGTGCAGAGGGATTGCTCTTTCGAAGAGAAGTTTGTCTGAAATGTTTGTGGACATATGGCATTTGAGTTACAAGCTCTGTTAAAGCATTTTTTGGATTCTGCAAGTTTTCAGTGCTTTTTAGCAAATAATTTATCAATTACTTAACATCAATTTTTTAATATGTTACTGTACTTGTTACTCCTTGGATTTATTAGGAATCACTGTTGATATGTAATTGCTTTCTTTTTTCATTATACTAATTTGGAATAAAACCAAGAGCTCCATTACAGGATAGTCAAACTCCTCTTGTACCTGGTCACTGTAGAGATGTGTTTGCAATTTAAATATGCACAAAATAGATGGGGGAAGAAAGGTCTCTGTTGTAAGTACCAGTATTTATTTGCTGTTGTATTTTTATAATTGTAGCATCTTATCTCTTGTTTTCTATCTGCCTTCAAAAGTTCTTGCTCCCCATAGTAGATGGAGGAAGATTCCTTGTGCAAAATATATACATTTTATTAAATAATAGCTGCAGAACCCTTCCTGGACCTTCTTAGGACAAAAAATAAGGTTGTCCAACAAATAGAGTCAAATGCTTCCATTTTTATTGAAAATCTCACTTAAATTTGAGTTAGATACAAATTAGGTCTAAATTGCATTGAGTTGATTGACAAGTTGAATTTTGTAACACGTTTGAAATGTACGTTCCACTGCTGGCTTGACATCTGTCCTGGGATGAAGGAGGAATGCTGACTTCATTCTCCAGCTCCTGGTGGTTGGGCCAGCAGCAAATGCACACGTGCAACAGCTCTGTGCTGAATAGTAGGATTTGAGATCAGCAGCTGGGAATGACAACACGAGCAGTGGCATTTCCCTCCTCATTAAATCATCAGTTTGCAGCAGCAAACATGTGGGAGCATGAAGAAGAGCAGAAACCTCCGTACTTTGCCAAAAGTGGAGAACCCCGTGGTTCTGATGTCAAACCTAGCAATGAGAAGGAAGTTTCTGAGTTACTACACAGTGCTGGTGCTAGAGCCTGAAGTGGAAATCTGAATAGTTTCCCAGATACTGGCTCCTTGAAAGACAAGAATCCAGCAGCCCCTGAGGTAGACAAGAGGTGGCAGTTGCCATCAGGCAGCATCTCCTGGCACTTACTGTTGTGATTCTCCTTCGTTTTCCTGCCCTCTGGCACCCCAAGCTGCTGCGTGGTCAGCAGCAGGAGGATCTGCCTGACCTTGGCTGGGGCACGAGCAGAAATTAGAGAGCTCTGCCTCTGGTCCAGGCTTGGGCACTGACCTGGGTGTCCCTTGCAGGAAGATGGATAATTCACTTTTAGCAGGTGGATCAACACTGCTGCTAGTCTGTTGTTTAGAAGCCCGTGAGGCTTCGTGGGTGTTTGTGGCCATGTAACAGTAGCACCTCTGGAAGGTTTTGTATCAAAGGAGGTTAAGTGCTGTGATGGGGGGTATGAAGAGCATAATTCTTGTTTTTTGTGGTTCAGGTCGTTGTGTTAGAGGCTTTCAAAACAGTATTAAATGTAGACTAATATGTAGCCTAAATAACAGTGATTATTTTTATAATTAGCAGTGTATAAGAGATTAATGAAAACTTCGAGGTATTATTGAAATGCTGGTTTTAAGTGGCTCTGAACAGAAAATACTGAAACATGCTAGCTCTTCTAAACTCCTCCTTGAGAATGCTGGTTACATTGGTACTATCTTTAAGATCACAAAGGATGTTTTTCTGTACTTTTATAAAGGCCTTTTTTTTCCTGTTATAATTTTATGTTCTTTTTTCCTGGTTTGGAGAGAGATTTTATATCTCTTTATTTCTTAATTGAATTAAAATGTGAAAATTAAATGTGCTTAAAAATGAAATATTCAAGGAAAAAAAGAATTGAATATGAAAATAGTTTGGTACATTATAACCTGCTGCCATATGTAAAACAATAAACATACAGTTTCATAAATATGAAATAAGTCTTTTAAATAATCCAGTATCTTCCTTAGTTTTTAGATACATTTTTGCACTTGCCTCAAAGCTTGACGCTAAGCTGACCCTCTCTTTAATATTAATGTACTCTGACTGTAATACTCTGTTCCTTTGCCTCTGATTAATGCTGTCTGTCAATTATTTACAGATCCAGTGGTACTGTGGAAGTTCCCGGAGGACTTTGGAGACCAGGTTGGAAACATGAGATTGAACTTTTTTTTATGTTAGAATAATAATAAAAAGCTCTTCTATTCAGCTGTGGAGAGGCAGATGCTAATGATAGTGGGGTGGAAGTCTTCACCCAACTGGTGGCTTGGTGATTAGATTGCCTTTGTGACAGGAATATGCAATAGCAGTTGTAGAGCACAGAATGTCTTGGTAATTCTCTGTATCACTTTATTTTTGATATAGAGTATTTTATCAGGTGATCCTCTTGGACATGTTGGGTTTTTATGACAGTGGGATTGAAAACGTGGAAAAAATTATCAATAAAACTTTGCCAAACGTTGGTGTTATAAAAACCACCGGAACAAAAAAATTGAAGAGCTACCCATGTATGCTGTTTTAATGTCATAACATGTGCCTTCCATTTCTTTAATCCTTTCCAATGCAAGATTTAATAGTTTTTTAGTAATACTTTAGAGATACTCTAGTTACTTGCTGGGGGAAAAAAAAATCCTCAGACCCTTCTAAGAGACTGATCTGAAGTTACTGATTCTGAAAGCGTAAAAATCCTATGTTCTATCTATAATTAATCCTCAAAGGAAAGTTTATACATACAGGACTGATGGATTATTTCACTGTTTGTAGTGACAGCAAGCTATTAATTAATGTGTTGGGTTTTTTGCCCCATGACTATTTTATGAAAGTTATTAATATTAAACTTCAATGAAATTACCAAATTTTATTATTCAGCAACTTTTACAAGAGTTTCTTGCATGGATTTTTATTTTCATAAAATAAAATACATAAAACTACTAAATAGAATAAATATCTCTGTCTCAGTGGCTTTTTTGCCTCTTGTTTTTATCCTAATACTGAGGCAAACATATTCTTCATTGGTAATATCAGCACAGGGAATGATCTGGAAATGTTGTTGTACAGTAGATGCTGATAAATTGCTGATTTTTTTTTAATCAATAATACAAGATTCTATAAAGACAGCTATAAGTGATTCATGATGAAAGTAATAAATATACAAACATAGAAGGTAGGATGTCTGGTTAGGGAATAGCATCAGTCACAAATGTGCAGCCTGTAAAACAGTGACAAATGAGCAAAGTGTGCTGTTATATGTTCTCAGCTAGGCATTCAGCAAATTTTGATAATTATCCTGGCTGCAGAATGATCATCTTCATTGTCATTTAAATTCTTTTTTTCTAGTTTGTTTTGTTCTTTTTCTTTTTTCCCTAAGAAAGGCTTGATCTTAAGAAAAAAAAAAAAAGAAAGAAAAGAGAAATTATGTATGAAGAAAAATGGGAGCTCATTCAGTAAGTCAAAGGTTATTCAAAGAACAGCTGGTGTAGAAAAATGATTAGAAGAGGAAGCCCACTAAAGACTGGAAGGGAATCATACAAAGATGCAATAGACATACCTAATCTATAAAAAACAGAGGCCTCAGGCAGCTCTCTGCCTTTGGGCTCTGAAAAACCTATGCCTGCACATTGTGTCTCAGCCGTGGAGGGAATCTGGCATTTCAGGTAAATTGCTTGTGTCCCCGGAAAACAGGATATTTTAATCCTTCTCCTTGCAAGGGAAATTCTCCTGTTAGGACCTCTGGATTTGAGCAGAATCTATAGCAGCTTCTAAAGCAAGCCCCAGAGCCAAGTCTTGAAGTGAAATCAGCAGAAGCCTTCTCTGCGTGCGTGTGTGCATGTTGAACTGGGTAGGTTTGGATTGAAGACCTGAGTATCCACCAGATTTAATTTCTTTAAAAACCAAGAATTCACCAAAACTATCAAGGCTACTTTCCATAAAAATTTGTGGGGCGAATGTTCAGGAAAAAGAAACAAAACAAAACAAAAAAACCAAAGAAAAAAAGAAAAGAAAGAGAATATTCTCTGTCCTGTTTTTCAGTCATTTCTATTTTAAATGTAAAATGTGTGAGTTAGTTTTTGGATGTATCCCAAAGAATCATCTTTCCTAAAATTGAAGGGCTGTCTGTTTGCACAGTGATGTGATAACAGTGGGCAAAATATTTTCCTCTCTTCCTGAATTTTTCTACAGTTTATCATGTCACCTTTTTGTTGCTTTCATAATGCAAAGAAAACTTGTCTAAGCCATGTTGACATTTTCTTCCTCTTTCTCACATTTGTCCTCTAAGTACATCTGAACTTCGCAGTGCTTACTTGGTTTTTCTTGTGCCCATCCATTTTCTTTGATGCTGGTCAATGTTGTTCTACTGTACTTTTTTCTTAAATATTGACTTTCCAAATTCCTGTTTTGCAAAACATCCCATCTGTTGTGGATGGGATGGAGAAACTACAGTTGATCCGGAGGAAGACAGGACTGGGGATTTGTCATAATCACTTACTTGCAGTCTGTCAAGTAAAGGAAATATTAAGGCGTGGTTTCGGTACCACAAAAGAATTCATTGTTGATTTCCTTATCTGCCAAGACTGCAGGGAAACCACTTATTTTCTCTCTGGTAATTCCTCAGATGCCAGAATAAGAAGGAAAAGAGAAAAACATTGAGTGGGGAAGGAAGAAAAGTAATGCTTCAAGGCAGAAAATGAAAAATACTTCTCTTTGCCAGGAGTGTTTCAGAAAGTGGTTTTGCCCTCTTTTTTTTACATTTTATTTTATTTTTTGAGATGGGAGTTATTCCATTTTTAGCAACTCTCAAAAGTATCAATGAAAAAATGAGCTCATGCTGGTTAGAATTCAAAGTAAAAAGAACCACACTACCATTTCAAAGAAAATATTTATTAAAAAGTACCTCTAGAGCCAGGAGAATTAATCTGTTTGAGACATCATAGAGTTACAAGTTACTGTTGTACTGGCATTAGTGCTATAAAAATGAGTTTGACAATGTTGAAAAAGTTGTGAATAATCTCAGTACTGTAGAAAAAAAGTGAAGATTTCTGATGTGAGCGTATATAGGTCCTCTGTGATCATGTTCACAAGCTCAAATTTGGATGAAGAATGAGTTGTAGCCATTTAATAGGCTATTTTTTTGTTCTTTAAAATGTATTTTGAATGCATATTCCTAGAGGCTCTGTCTTGTAGTATGTTCAAATATCCCCTTTATGCAAAAATCCCCATGATAAAAGATGTGTATGTTTTTAATCTTGAAATCCCTATTTTGTTTATTCTGACTGGTTAAGCTAGAGTTTAATTTCAGCCTTGAAAGCCCATTTTTAGATGGAAGTCTGTAGAGAAAATATTAGTGCTATGATATCTGGAAAAAAAAAATTCCGCTTGTTTTTAAGAATAAGGTATTTTTTTAAGGGCTTTAGAAAAGCAACCCAAATAAAAAAACTGCTTTGGCTTCCAAACTGAAGTACTTGATAACTGTTGAAGAAGAAAATACACGTTTCTGCGGAAGTTAGTGTCGCCCGGCAGAGCTGTGATCCGCTGGCACTGCTTGTCTCCTCGTGGCAGTGCAGGCAGTAGCAAAGCCCTGTTGATGTCACATGTGTCCAGATGTCTCCACTATGGCTCTGTTCATGTCTGTTCAGCAAATAAATACACTGACACTCCCACCAACTTCATGGGGTTGAAACATTCCTGGGAAAAGAGTGGTGTTGGCACAAGAAGGGGGAGAGCACGGTGCCAACAGCACCAGCAGCAGGTAGTGCCTGTGCAAGAGGCAGTGCTGCTTTCTGTGTTGTCTTAGCCTTTGTGGCACGTGAGATCTAACATTTCTTATTAATTTAGTAATTACAGGTATGTTGGATATTATTTTTAGCTGTGTAAGAATTCAGTAGCTTTTTAATCTGACAGCTTATTGACCCAAAGTGATCACTTTGTATGTGACGTCCATTGAACAGTTCTCATTCTTTGCTCTTCTAATCATATAATATTTTCTATCTTCAGCCTGCAACTTCTCTGCTGGTGAAAAACTCACCAGGAAGATGACACAAATAGCTGATATGGCAGGAGATGGTCTTAGCAGAAGCCACTTTAGTAATAAATATGACAAGGGGTTGTTAACTGAAGATGTGGGTTAAGAAGGAATTGAGACTCTGCATTAGACTGTTGGTTGTGTTGCAGATCTCATCCTATCTTGTCCCGCTTTCTAAGACAAGCAGTCTAAATCTGGTTTCCCATGTCAGACTTTTTCCAAACCCTGCAGATGAGTAATGAGTAAGGGATATGGCATCCCATGTGATGTCATGATCCCTCTGCTGTTTTCTCTGAAGTTAGGGTAACGCTCTTTATGTTATTATCTCATATTTTACAAAACATCTTGGTTTTAGTTTTACTGTATCACATTATGCAGAAGTCACCATTGAATTTTGAGCTATGAACTTTATTCCATATTCTGTAGTGGCCTAACTACTAAGGTCTGATAGTATACATGTAAAGCTGCCTGGTTCATGCGAAAATATTTGTGCATGTAAAGATGTATAGATACACATACAGCTGTTTAAAGGATAAATCCTCTGAAGTACCAATGTGTTGGTCTTCCCACAGCAAAGCACCAATCCCACACTTGACTTTCAATGTATGTTTTAACTACTGAAAGTTAAGCCTGGCTTAAATGAGCATCTGATTGGAGACAAAAGGCTGAGTTTCTTTCAGGATGGAATATTTAATTGCATGGATCGTGGCAGCAATTATATAAATGAGGTCACCATGAAAGAGATTATATTAAAAAGAAAAATTAAATAGTAGCACAAGTTGGGGTTTGGGTGTTTGTTTGTTTGTTTTTGAGTATTCTCAAGGAGCAAGCTAAAATCTGTTCTCTGGGTCAAACTAATGTGTGGAAGCCAGCAGTGAGGTTTTGTGTTCCTCTGTGCTCTCTTAAGAGAGCAGCGGGAGCCCAGGAGGTACGAGGCTGTTTACACTGCCTTCAAGGCTGCAGGCGTGCTGTTAGGGGATGCATCTCACCAGCTTTCTGCATGAGATGGCTTTGTTCTTGTATTCTGATGAGGCATTAAATGCATGTTTCAAATGTTTATGCTAACTAGATAGGTGCTTGCTTTGTGGGATTGTTTTTATCAGGAAATCTTAAAAAGGATTTGGGGATTTTGCTACTTGTGTATTAATAAGTATGATTAATATTTGGGTGCATTGGTATGAGAAAGGAGGACTCAATCTAATGAGATTACTAATTTTCAGTAGTGTTTTTGTCTAAATGTTATTATATTATATTTAGTTAAGGGATATTTTGGAACTTGAATCTTTGTGGAAAGCAATTAGCCCTGCTGAGGTGACGGCAATGTGGCAATTTTGTACCTTGCAAGGAGACTTTATCTGGTTAAGATAAAGTGATATTCTAACACCTTGTGTTTGGGATAAAAATTTCAATACTGTTTTTATTGAAAAATACTGTGTGCGTAAGGCAGCAAAGCTTTTTGTCTGTGCAAATCCCAGCTGATAGATGATCAGCAGGAAAACATTCAGAGGTGTATTTATAGTTGCTAACTGCACTGTGTGAACAGAAAAGATCTGTTTAGTCCTGATAAATATTCTGTGAAACAACTGCCCACGTAGACGTGCTGGGAACACCCAGAATCACCAAGACCCTTACATCATTCAAGATGTGAATATTCCAAGATGCTTTCTCAACCTTTTCTTTTAATTAATCCCAACAGAGACAGAAAAAATCTTTCAGACTTCAATTTTTTAAATTTTTAAAATTATAAAAGCTCAGTACTGGAAACTTGGAATTTCCTTGAAATTTTGAGGACAGGTGGCAACATGAAGTATGCTTGTTCTCAGAATTGTGGGAGTTTTGTTTTGTAGAGCTTTTAAGTTAAAAATGTTGAACTTGATCAGCATATGGTACTGGGTAACCTCATCTCTACCAGCTCTTTTGTTATCTTGTTATTGTTACAGGTCTTAATGACAGTTGTAAGCCATAGTTCTGGATGCAGGGGTTAGTCCACCCTGGGGAGGAGAGAGAGAAACAGCAGTGTGGATTATGGAAATATGAATTGATCTAAAAAGCAGCTCTCTTGTAACAGAATGGGACTCAAAGAAAGACTGGGGAGAAGCTGGTGAAAAGACGATGGAATATGATGTGAAAATGATCATTTGAATGCTTTTCTTTTCATTCCCAGCTGCTGTGTTCTGGTGAAAAGGCACACATTTGTATATCTTAAGGCTGGGTGAAAAATGGCCAGATGAATGGAATTACTTGTTAGATATGTTTTCATTTTGAGTCAAATAAATTATGTGCATTTTAATAGACTGTATGCATATGTTAGCCATTTTTAAAAATCATGCAGCTGTGATATTGGGGGACTACGTTTTGTAGAAGTAGTTTTTTCTCTGTTTGCTCAAATAAGTTCAGAATTAATATTTGACTGTCCTTCAGATATTCTGTATCGAAAATAACTGTTACTAATTTGGCTTATTTCAAAGCCAAATCAGATTCCAGCCTATATTGATGTGCCAAACCAAGGAAGAAAAAATTAACTGATGGCTGAAATAGTGATGACAATCATTTGGAACATCTTCCAGAAAGACTGCCAAATTGTCATGTGTGATGTCGTTGTTGACCTCAGCTGCCCTCAGAATATTCCAGTCGAATGTCCCCTAATTCCTTATTCTGGGATACCTTCTACTTTCTCATCTGCTTGCTTAATACCCTCCTTCCATTTCACTCTTCAATTTGTTGCCTCTGTTTTGCTTTCAGCATTGCTTTTGTGTCTCAAGCTTAGTGCTGCACTTTTAGGAATATCCTAATTAGTGCAGCCTCTTTTTAGATTAAGTACTGGATGTAACCTGAACCCTGTGTTTGGTTCTTGGCTCTTCTTCTGCCTTTCTTGATCATGTTTTCCGCGGAACTGGGAGAGCATTTGAGGTACATTGGTTCACTGCTACAGCTATTTGAAGTGTCTCTTCAAATAATTTGCTGATATTTTGTTAAATAAAATACTCTTACTTATTGCTTACATTAGGAAATGGTCTGGGATCAAAGTGCATAATCCACATATGATGAAATCAAGGAAACAGGCAAAGAATAAGACTTGATGGGACTGAGATCAGGAACAGGAGCAGCAAGAACAATGAAAGGATGATTAGTGGGCTGCAGCTGGAGGGAATCCAGGCTACTTGGTGTGGGATCTTGGACCAGGAATAAGGGAGGGTGAAGCAGTTCCAGGTGGATAATCAGGAAGAGAAATACATTAATCCATCAGACTATAACTATTTCTGTTGCTCATTACTTCTGTATGAGGCATTGTGAACTACCTGGCTGGTAGACTCTCTTTGCTTCTCCCTTAAGCAGAGATGTTGAGCTCCTGACTTTCGTGTGTGTGTTTCTGTCTGCAGTCATTAATAAATGTACACTTGATAATGAAAGATCCACATATGAGAAATCACCTGTCTCTGAGGGTACAGTGCACACTTATCTCTGCCCTTTATCCTTCACGAGACACTAATGACCATGATGAGAGAAAACATACTGGGCCACTGAACACTCAGTGCACCCCTTCTTGAATTTTAAACTAAATTTTTGAAGAGAGAAGACCTCTTTCAACTGATGGAGAAATCCTACTGTAGTAACAGGATTTCTACTAATTTTTCAGTAAGTATTGTGAATACTTGGGTTAGGTTTATGAATGCCTTCCCTGAGCATGGGCAGTTTCATTCTTCTGGATCAAAGTGAAGCAGCTGAAAATCTTCTTGGCCGTAACTGCTTGTGCTGCCTGGCTTGCTGGTGAAAGCCGTCTCCCTCTTGTCTTAGCTGTTCAAAGTTGGCCTGTGCTGTGTCAGAGGTCGATGCTAAGCTGATTGACTGAGTGCTGAGGTGGCTGACTGATGCTCACATGCAGCAACACCAGCCTCCAATTGTTGCAGAGTAATTGCTGGCAGTAAAGCTGCCAGGGGCTTTGAGCAGGGAGCCAGAAGGTCTGGACAGGCTCAACCATAGGTAAAGTGAATGTACAGTGGACACATCTTACTGGGAAAAAGACACCCAGTTGTATGTGCACTCTATTTTACTTTTTGGGAGAATCATCTGTCTGCATTGGGTAACACTAGGGGCACGTTACCACTTTAAATTTATGCTTGTTTGCTTCTTCTCTTTCCCTTTTTGGTCTTTCATCTGGAGTTGTTTCATCTTCCTTCCGTTTTTCAACACACTTGATAATATCTCAATTTAGTACTGTAAAACTATTACTGCAAGCAATTCTTACTAAGCTGCATTATGGTGAAGCTTAGAATGTAACCTATGCTGAGTGTAAAACAAGAAATAAGTGTTTCCTGTATAAAAATATCACAAATAATTTTATTTAAGGAATGATAATCCCAGCAGGTTTCTTAGAAGCTGATTTCCTTTCTCAGTTCCTTTTCTTTTGGCTGTAGATTCTTGTAACCCAAGGAACTCAGCCCCCACACGTCATCGGTTTCAGTACCCTGTACAAGGTGGTGCAGTTCCCTGACTTCCCCTGCTGCTGACACGGCCATGGGAGCCAGCACTGTCCCACAGGGCTGCACGTTTAGGCCTAGATGAGCCCAGACAAGGGTTTGGCTTTTGGACTGCCTCACCTTGTTTATCTGCATAGATCACTCTCTGCTACAGATGCTTTCTCTCAGCGTGGCACCCAAGTTGTTCTTTAACTTATGTAATGCTTAATTTTCTAACTGCTTCTGACTTTCTGAATTGCCAGTGAAATCAGGATTTCTTCACGGCATATGCTGTGCAGTCATTTTATGAAATAAACAGTTGGAAGTTGGGATTCTGGAAGATCATCACCTGGTGTTACAAGACAGTTTCACTGCACAGCCTGAGCAGGAGCAGTCTGCAGAGCTGGTGTTGTGAAGCTCTCTGTGTACACCAGTTCTGGGTATTTACTGGGCGGGCCAGTTGTTCACTGAAAGCTTTGTAGACAAGGAATGGCATCCTACTATTTACAGACACTCTCTGTTTTAGGACTTGTCTTTTAGGTAACTAATGCAATACTTAGTGAGGGGAAAAATTATTTGGAATATATTTGGAACAAATATGCCTGGAGTTAAAATAAATATGAAATGTATCAAGTCGAATCTGGAGTAGAGTTTGTCGTGCTTGAAATGTTATGATTTTTTCAGTATATTTCATTTTCATGGAAATGCAGATATTCATTGTTTGTAATGTTCTTTTTTAGTTCATTTTCCTTTTATAAATAGCTTTTCTTGGTGAGTGAGAAGGAAATCTTGCAAATAGGGGCCTTTTGCCCAGAGTGTCAACAACATTCTACTCATGATATTCTTTGATACTGATTCACAGACATTTCTGAGACTGCAAACTTCACTTTAAAGCAATAGATTGAATAGGTAGAGTTGGGTATATTGCAAATAGGCTCAATTCTGTCCCTTGCTATCAGGATATTCCAAGGTGGAATGAAAAAACTAACAGGTGAAACAGAAAATAAGAGCCAGTTTTAATTTGTGATTTATTTTATGGTGGTTATTTTTTCACCATTGGTGAAACAGCATCGGAACAGGATGTGCAGGAGGTTCTCAGCACTGCTGCCAAAGATGCATCGTAACTACTGTTGTAAGCAGGAGCAGGTCTGAAGAGGTCTTGATTGAAACAAACATTGCTGCCCCTGTATCTGTGCAGGATGACTTGGAGAGTTTAACCTGACCTTCAGAGATTTACGTATTTGGATTTAGAAAATGATGTCTCCTGTAATTCTAGTTAAGAGAACTTTCTGTTGAGTTTCCAGATAGCGTTAGAGACATGGAAAATATTTATTAATAAAAAGCCACTTTTGCCCTACCACGTGGTGATAGAAAGTTGTGTGCCATACACTGGTGTTCTTTTTTCCCCCCACTACAAAATGTAATTAATTTTCTTAAAGATAGTAAATACTCTACCACCTTAAAAGTTAAATATTGCTCATATAATCGTCTCAAGAACGGAGATGGAAGAGCGTATTTCCTGTTTTTCCCAACTCTCTGATATTGCCTAGGGAATAATGGTCTCCCTGACATGAGTCAGGGAACTAAGGGAAGACTATTTTTTGCTGCACAGAATACTAATATTACATGCAGGCTAGAAATGTATGGTGCAGTACTATTTATCTTGTTTCTGTTTGCCTTGCCAGTAGTAGATGGTAACATTTGAATCTAAACTTATTCTAATGGGAACTTTCTTTGGGAAGAAGAGCATTGTCAATTTTTATGTTTTTATTATGAGTTCCAGGAAATTTGAAGGGTTTTTTCTTTAAGCAGGAAAATTAACCCGTGCTGAACTTCATGTTGGTTTTATTCTGCTATTTGTAACTAAGCTTGTTATTTTAATTGATTCCCTGTATGCTATGCTGGACACAACTGTCTGAAATAGGTTTTATTTTTTTCTGGTTATATGATGATATTCAGGAGCAATTAGGCAAAGAGAGACACCAACTTTTTATCATTTAGTGAAATCTCTGAATTTTAGAACTTGCTCTGTGGTTGTTTAGAAAGTCTTATTCCTCAGTCTTGCAGGATAGTGAGATTAATCATGCAGGATTAGCTTTCCTTCTTGTGAAGTGCCTTTGAAAGCCGCTGTAAAAGCGGTAACAAGTGTGCTGCCTGGGACACCAGCCTTAGTCTGCTCTACAGGACAAGAGCATCCTGTAGCATATCTCCAGTTGGATGCACTACGCCCTGGTCCTTTACTGTTCCGATCCTTAAGGTTTTTTTCATTTCTTTTTGTGTGTATTTAACGTCCTGTTGGTTCTAAGTGATATTGCAACAATCATCTCCAAGCTCAGTCCCAGGTACAGCCGACCTTCAGGCCTCCACTGACACCACTACGAGAGTTACTTGATGCGATTTTGCTCCTCTAAGATCTCAAGCTCATCCCATTACCTTGTTGTCTAAAGTCTTCCTGTCCTGCTGCCTCATCTGTCTGTGCCCTTACCTGTGCCCTTGTTGCTGTGTAGAGCACAAAGGCACCAGACTAAGCTACCAAAAAGCTTCAGCTGCCTGTCTGGCATCCTTTCCTGAGGGATGTAACTGAAAGGTGGCCAGGTGGAGGAGACAGGAAGCAGGAACAAGAGAAATTAAATCTAACTGAAATTATGTAAGTGATCTCATCTTCCTTTGCAGGTATTCAGCTTCTCATTCATATTAGACAACAAATACTTCTCTGAATAAGCTTTCAAAAGATGCAAACACCTTTTGGAGAGCAAGTATTCTAAAAGCCTCAATGCTTCAGCACTGTGAGCAACCCAATTCTTCTGAATGTCATTAGGGCCTTGCCAGTTGTGGTTTTTATGTTAGCCAAATAAATGAGGATGAAAAATTGTTCTCAGCAGTGGAGTGGAATGTATTCTGTGGGTCAAAACAATCTATGGTTGTAGAAATGTACACGTAGCTCAGTTTAGTGGAATTTTAATCTTGCTTGAATCCATTAGTGACAACTTCTGCTACACGGTCCAGAATCTCCTTCCTCTTTGCGTGTTTCTCAGGGATGCATGAAGTGCTATGTGGCAGCTGTATTGGGATAGAAATAGCTGTCAAAAAATGCAGCACTATCCACAACTTAGTCTGAAAATTGTTAGCTGAAAAGAGCAGGTCTATATTTAGGGAGCTGCGATTGCACAAATTTTCTTTTCTATCTTCTGTGAATAGAAGTGTTGCAGCAGGTGGAGCTTAGAGGACACATCTACGGCTCTGTTTTGCCACCCACACGGCACTGAGACTTTCATGTCACACAGTTGCATTATACCCATCCTGTGGTGTCACACCGCAAATGAAATGGTGCGATGTGCACAGGACTTTCGTGGGACTGCCCCGTGCATATGGCTAGCAAGCCAATGAGTAATTCCTATTAAGTATTACTTTTTCTGTAAAACAGTTTCAGTGAAATCTTCATAATTTGTCTTTAGGCCTAGAGGAAAATCTGGAATGTCCGAGGGTGAACATGCCAGAAGTTAACTACTGACCGTGTTTCTTTCCAGAGTACAAGGTTATCAGGGCCTTTTTTCCCATAAAGCTGGGATGTATGAATTCAGAAGCATTTTCTACCCCTGTTTACATTGCTTTATAAAATGCTGATACACTCAGAATTAGCTGAGTGGGTATCAAAACAAGCAAGGAATGCTAAATAATTCTTACCTTTCAGGCTTCTGTAATATCCTCTTGTTGAGCCGGTGAGCATGACCAGGCCAGGCTGGAGTTGTACAGTGCAGCTGATGAGAGGGAATTAATAAACCCATTGCACCATGAGCCTGTGAGTCCAGGGTTCTGCTGCTGTGCTATAGGCACAAGGGAAATATTTTTGTAAATACTGTTTCTGTCTTTGTTTAAGCTTTTTTCAAGGGAAGCAACATGCTGTAGTTCACATGATACTAATTTTATGATTTTCTTGTTTCTCTGAGTTTGCATAAGGAATAAGATAGTTATCCTTTAACTTAGCAGTTAAACACAATTGTGTATGCACCTGTAGATGTTTAGTCAGTATTTGAAAGCAAATAGATAATCCTTTGTGTGGGGATTTTAAAATTTTTTTTCTTTTACATCATTGTCATCTTCGCACTGTATAAACCTTGTTTATGACACAAGGACCATTTCTGAAAGCACTAATACTGTGAGAACCAGAGGAGGAAATAATCATGGGATGTGTGAATCAAGGTATTTTGCTTTCTGAAGACTTGTACAACCTTTTGCCTTCAGAAATAAATAGATAATTTTATGAAGTTGTGAATATAAAAGACAGCAAATATGTTACACTTTTTCTGAGAGTGTGTGTGTTGTTGACTCAGTAGGAAGTCCTGGCTGGTTAGGGAACCTTGAAGATGATGATCCATTAGGAGACAAAGCTCAAATTTTATCCAACAGAGAGGTTGCTGCAAGTACCAACTGTAATTGTACATGAATAGTAACTGTGTATGTGAATGTCTGTATAATGTCATTTGCATTTTAAATTCGTCCAGGAGCATCTTGGAGGCATCTTGTTTTCTTGCATTTTAAAAATCTGAATAGCACCTGTAATTAAGGGAGAAAACTGAGCCGTTGAAGCTAGGTAGTACTTCTATCTATTGATCTGTGTAAACCCGGCTTACGCTGTCAGGGGAGAAGCAGTCAACTGCTGAGCTGCTTTGTCACTGACATAAGCTGAGAGAGGATTTTTTTTGGTGTGTGTCTATACTGTTTATACACCAGTCTATAGACCTGCTGGCTGGTTGAATTTTAAAGAGTGCGGAGGTTTAAAGACTTGTCCCCCGAGGGATGCTCCTGCCAGTTGGGAAGCGAGCGGGGGCTGCTCCGCAGAAGTTGTGTGCACGTGTCTGGCTGGGGAGGGCCGGGCGGCGCTGGGGGAGCCCTGGCCTGTCGCTCGGCCCGGGCAACGCTGCAAAACACACTCGTAATTTTCAGGTTCTTTAGTCAAAATATTGAGCTAATACCTTTGGTTTTTTTGTTTTTGTTTTCTTTTCCTTGTGTGATAATTTATTCTGAGAGAATACAATGGGGAACATAAATGAATACATTTCCATACCCAATTCGGGGTCAGTGCTAAGCTCACCAGGCAGCAATTAAAATCCTTGGTAGTGAGGAGAAAAATCACTTCCTATAGTGTGAGAATAGATTTAGAAAAAGAATAAAATACTATTTCTTTGGAACAGGAAAAACAAGCTTTATGAGCCTGAAGGGAGATCCTATTTGGAAATGTTTAGGAAATTTCTGAGTTAGAAGTTTTGATTAGCCTGTTCTGTTTGCTCTCTTTTGTTAGAATTTATTATTGTTACTACTAGCATTGTGTGTGCTTGTTCCTGACTGCAGAAAATCAAATACTTACCTGCCCTGTTTATATGTTGCTTCTCACCCTACCGCAGTGGGCACTCAGAGCAGGCAGGATGGTGCTTGAGCAGTTCTTTTTGAAGTGCATTATATGTACTGCTGTTGTTCGTAATGGATTTAATAACCTTTCCCAAAACACATCTCTGGCTTTCATACACTGTGCTAACAAAATAAAAGTTCTAAAGATTTTGTGAACTCACTTGTATGACTTAGAAATTCTAAAAACATTGACTTCCTGATTTTGTATCACATGAGGATTTACTGAGGCACATCACATAACCTTAAAATGTTGCAGCTAACGTATGCATGTTGTAGTCACTGGCGTCTTTTTCCTGAACTGTTCCTCTCTTGCTGATTGACTTGTGTGGGTTCTTTAGATTTTACACTATCCACTGAGCCTGGCAAATGTTAGAAGTAAAGAGTCATTGTAGTGCGTAGGAATTTAAATACATAATTTCCCCTAATGGGAGTTGACTGTCCAGCATGCAGTAAACAGGGTGTTCAGGCTGGAGAGTGCTAACACCTTAGATCAACTTCTTAAACCCTCATGTGCAGCCCTGGAAATTTGTAATCAATGTGCTCTTTTCTGAAAACAAACCTTGTGGGCCAGCTCGTGTATACAGAAGTACAAGTCTGTTGGGCTGCTACAAAAAGGGAATTCGGCAGCTTTGACCAACTGCCTTGATGTCAACTGTCTCTTGTTGCTGAAGCATTTCACAGGGAGTTTGTTTTTCCAGTTGGGAGCAAGGAAATAAAACCTATTTTCTAGGATCTTGTAAAGTTGTTGTTTAATATTTGCTGCTAAATGATCTGGTAATTCACTTTTTTTTTTTAAAGAAAAATGTTGACTAGTTTGAGAGCATTTTTATATTTTAATTAACACATTTTATTTGCCACTAAACAGCTTCTTAAATAAAATTCTGCGTGAAAGAGTGACATTATCCTTTCATACTGTGGTATGAATGTAGATCTGGTGGGTTCCCCCCTCTGCCCCCTTTCCTTTATTAATAGCAAGGCTTGCTTGTGAAACCCAAAGGGTTAATAATACAAATTTCTGCTTTGGACCAGTAGATGATTTCCATCGTTTTCAGCATTTGACTATGGAACATGTATAGAGTTGTTATACCTCTCTGTAATTCATTCTGCTGCCAACTTCATTCCCTTTTCTCTGCCTGCATTTTAATTGAAACAACATTTGTATTTTTGAGCCAGGATCTGTCAGAAGTCCCTGTGGCTAGTCTGTGGTACAAGTAGCAGCAGACGTGGCTTACCCATATGGTGTGGTGCTTCTTGTAAAATCCATATGGCCTTGTTGAAGGGAATCCCAGCGGGGATGTGAAGGGTGTTAATACCCTTCAGGCCAGGCCTTTCCCTCCTGGGGCTTCTATGGCATTGTCTTTGCAATCTGCCAAAGCCCAAACTTAATTCCTTTTTAATAATCAATTATTTCAGTCCAGGAACGTGTGCTGTATTTTTTGCAATCATATATTCCTTGAACTTATTATTTGTTATGAGTATTTTTGGCCATTTTTTTTAAAGCAAACCTTTCAAAAGCCTTTTCAAAAAACCCTAAGTTCATTTCTTTTGCTTATATTTTCAGGAAGTGCTGAACAGCGTTCCAAAGTTCTGCTTTCCTTTTGACGTTGAAAGGTATGTGCTACAGTTATCATTTATTTTAAAATACTTCATAGAAAATTATTTTTAACATAATTACAAGCAAGGATTTAAAGAAAAGGCAAATGTAATGTACTCCCTAAACTTGCACCTGCAGATGAGAAAACATGCCCTTTGTTCAAGTAAGTATGAAGTCACTAATAGGAAACTATCCCAGCAAAATGCAATCCCTGCAGAATTTTAGGAATATCTCTGTCAAGGTAGAGCTACGTTGCAGCTCCCAGTTTTGTCCATTGTAATTGTGAACACCATCTGTGTTAGTATAAGGATATAACACTGTTTCCTTCAAGCAGCAAGCTACATAAAAAATGTTACAGTGCACCAGGATATAAAAACTCACCAAGCAGTGCAGCAAAGGTGTTGTTTGAGTTCAAAGAAATTAAGATTTTAATAACATGGAAGTACCTAAGTATGCAATTGATTTTTCTCAGAGAAGAATCAAGACCATTATTTATAATTAATTAGTCCTTACTTTTCTGGTATCTGTTATAATCTGACTTCCATGTAATGCTGCCAGTCATTTAAATTGTTCATATAAAATGTTTTTATTAACAAAAATATTTATTTGGGCTTGTCAAAATGATTAATGGTAATTAATTTACTAGACTGCACTCGCTCAGTTTGGAAAACCCGTATTGTCCGAATTGGCAAAGGTTGAATTAGAAGCTCAATTTGCATAATTACTGAAAGATACACTGAGGTAGTGTGCAGGCTGGGCCAATTTCAGAACAACATGGGCATCGATTGTAGATGGAGACTTGGAGATGAGAAGCATCTATGAGATGCTAGAAGCTGCTCTCAGTGAAGGAAAAGCTGGTATGTGTAGAGAGGAATGAAGAGAGTATCTGCAGCAAAACACACTGGCAAAATAGAGATCTTTATAAGCACAACTTCCCTGAAGTAAACTAGGCTTGTTTAGTCTTTTATAGATGAATTTAATTAAGTTGTTTGGGTTTTGAACTGGTTAAGCCCACTGTCCTTTAAGCTGTTCTAATGACTTAACTAATACGGTTGTCAGTGTTGGCTTTAAAGCATTAAAGTCTTTAATGTGCTTAGGATATGTACTGAATTTTGTTTAAAATTGGTAATGAAGATGAATAATGGAAATAAAATTTGAGGATAACAGAAAAAGGCGAGGTTCTGTTGCTGCCATCCAGTGGCAAGAAAATAATCAGTGGCAGCGAATAATTATTTTCAAATAACTTGTCTTACCTTAACTATTTCTCTTGAACCCTTCAGAAGATGCTTAGCTGCCTGTATGAAGAAGATGAACTTACTAAACTGTGGGAATACATGAATTTATAGCATAGCTAAGTATGTATTTTAGCTGGTTATCTGAAGGGATAAAAAGCAAAGGAAAAAGGTATAAAAATGAGAAAGTTAAGGGATGTTTGTTGTCTGTTAATACCCGCTGTGCCCCCTCACCAGATATGCTTTTTGACTGTTGGCCTCATGCTTGACTGTAAAGCAGTGTTCTCAAAGGTGCAAAATTTCTAAAAATTTCATCAAACCTGTCAGCTGGGCAGAAGGAGTGGAGGTTCCTGGAGGCTGCGATACTGCTGAGGGGAATAAAGCCGATCAGTCTGGCCTGCAGACTGCTCAGGCAGTGCCGAGGTGTCTTTAGAACAGGCGCTGCACTCGCAGCTTCCTGCATAGCTGGGAGCCGAGTCTTGGGGGATTTGAGGAGAACCAAAGGCAACACGGGATCATGGGAGTGTAACAGAGCACAGACAAGGAGGGGCAGAGCTATTGTGGAGGAAAGGACAGAAATGCTGGAAGCTCTTTCAGGAAAGTGGGGACTGTTACTGGCAAGTTATTTGTGCGAACAAGTTCCTGGCTGCATGATACATTTGCCATTTACTGCTCAGCCCAAGTGTTTTCTCTAATGTGGACACACCAATTTTTTTAAACAAAACCAGTTGCCTTCTGCTTTCTCAGTTTAATTATTGTTTTTGAAATTTGGAGTGATAAAGATTGAGAAAAACATTGCGGAAGTTCCTTTTTATAGGGCTTTCTTCCATTGGACAATAAAGATGTGACAATCATTTTAGTGTTTGTCTAGCCATATATGTGGTTTTCACTTGTCTGTGAAATATTTATGTGTGTATATATAGTTTTCCTCTTGTATATAGGATCATGATAAGAGGGTACACCAAGTATTTTACAGCCAGTTTCAATGAAAATTTCTGTACAGAAACATTTGAACTGAAATAGAAAATATGTATTTCATTTATTGAGCGTATTATACTGCAGAGAGCATAGCTTCTCAACCTGTAATATATGTAATATATTTATATTTATATATGTATATAAGCTACTTCAAGCATCATCTGAGCCTATTAAGAGCTAGAAATTACTATTGCAAAAGTGACAACTACCACTGATTCTGCTAATCAAGATACTTAAAAAATGTGACTCTGTTCCATAGATTGCTTCTGGAATTCTACTACACAACAGCATTATAGGGAATGGAGTTTTAATTCTGTTATCTAGCAAAATAAAACTAATGTAGGAAATCTTCAAATTATGGAGAAAGGAAAGCTAAATCACAGTAGTAAGATCATCATCACCCATTTTCTTTAAACTCACCTATATTTATTACTTAAGGAATTGAAAAAGGAAAGAAATGAGAATATGTATTTGATTTTCTTTTATTCACTGTACTGCAATGATCATAGAGATCCAGATTTAGTTTTCACTACTGGATGCTGCTTACATCATCTCACCAGACATACTTAATGCAGATGTTATAAATAGCTACACTACTCGCTCTAATTATCAAAAGTACATACTGGGAATGGTAATTAAAAATCTAGAAGTAATTCCCATTAAATTAAAACTGAAAGTCAAGCCAAAAGAGGCACAATGGTGTAAAAAAATAATTCCTTGACCATGACTTAAACTTTGAGTTTTATATATAGTTTTTTTATTGAAAACAAACGTGTAATTTCATTATTTCTTGTTAAGGCTTACATTTTATTTTGAAGGGATTAAGAAATGAATTACATCATAGAAATTCTTGAGCATTTGCTAGGATTACCTATGTCTCTTTCTATGAATAAATTATTTTGTGTTTAATAAATTGTGCAACTGTATAACATTCTAACAGTTTGCATTTATATATTTACGAATAAGGAAGCTTTTCTCTGGTACTAAGTTAGTTTGTTTCTTTTCACATGATCTAGGAGGATTTAAGATTTGAGGACAGATTTTAATTTCCTTTTAATGTTTGCTAAGGTCATAATAATGCTTCAGACAAAACCACTTTGTCCTCTCTTGTTCCTTGAATTCTCCGTGCAAGTTCTGCATGGTTTGCTTCACTTTTCTTTCTCAAGCAGTATTTTGTATTTTCCCTCTCAATCCAGAATTCAGGTGTAACTTTGCAGAGTCCATACCTCGATCTCCACATCCATCAGTTATGTAGTTGGGTGATGACTCGTGAGGATAAAACTTCTCTTGTTCCTTTTGGAGCCATTTCAGGTTCAGTCTGAAGTTGTGCTACGTCAGTGCTTGACCCCTCATTTTTATCTGTGCTTTGAGTCTCTGCCATTTCTCTCCTCCATAAGTACTTCCCCTCACTCCTCTCATTCCTCAGTCTTTTCCCTTTCAGGATGCGTTTCTCCTGCAGAACGTGAAGCCTGCAAGCCTCTTTTAGATAAGGTATTTTGGGAACTGCCTGTAGGATCAGCATGGAGACAGTGATGTGTACCTCATTAATTCCCCCATGGTGCTCACCCAGTTGCAGGGAAGTGTTAGATTTTGGAAAATAATGGATCATGCTGCTACTGTAGAGGATTTCTGCTTAGCAGCAGAATGCCACTCGAGTATGGGAATTAATGTGCAGGTTATTTAACTCATAATTTATTAGGGTCAGTTGGTAATGAGAGCAGGAATGACATCACTGTCACTCTCTTGTTCCTGGCTAATGCTGTTTTTATTGATATTTGTGGTAAAAGTCTGTGCAGAAACACAGCTATGATCAAGACAAGTGCAAAACAATGGCTTGAAATCACTGGATTTGCTGATCTTGTGAAAGGCAGTTACAAGATACCTTACACAAAAATTTTGCCTTCAGAGGAAATGGTTAAGAGAGAATGAAAAGTGAATAATCAAGAAAGTCTTTCAAGCTGTGTGGATGAAGATAAATAAAATAAACTATAATTACAGATTATAAATTATAAATAAACCATAGCATTTCCTGTACCCTTCAGGCACTGCAGGCAGTTTTCAAGGTGAGTTGCAAACTCAGAAATGTAGCAGCAGTAACACACAATTGAGTTCTTTGCTTCTTGCGCCTCACTTCATTGTGACACATTTGTGTAATAGTGGATGTATGTGTGAGAGACCAGTGTAAGGACAGGCTGCAGTGTGCACTGTGAAGAGTGTAACTATTGATTTCGAACAGACAGGGGTTTGGTTTCTGTGTGTGTGCAGAAATGGCCCTGTCTGAGAGGAAACCTGGCAGTGCCACGGGAGCCGCCGTGTGCTCCCATAGACCCCTGGCCAGGTGTGATGGTCAGGGCCCTGAGACAGAGCTTCTAGACAGGCTTCTGTTGCAACTTAAATGATCCCAGTGAGACTCTTTACTAAGTAGTTGTGGTTTCTTTTAATACTTACGTTGTTTTGAAAACATAACCCCATTAATAAGCTAACTGTGCTTTTTATTTGTGGGAATTTTCTTACCTGGTGTTGGCATTTTCCATTTTCATTTTTTCTGCATTTTTCTCCTGTTCCTTTTTTTACTGAACTGTAAAGGATTGGGTTTTTTGGGAGGCAGAGCTCTTATCAGATAGCTTGGTTGGAGCAGAGGAGCTCTCCACACAGGGGGCTAGAGCTGTGGCCTTGTGCATCCTGGAGTGGGCCTGGAAGTGAAGAAAATAGTCCCTGAAGCTTAGACTTGGGGATGGCAATTAGCTGCAGGACACTGCCCAACCTAGTGTTACTGTCTCCCCAGTCTCTTCCATCACCTTGTACCACTACCTTAACATCTGGTTTTCTAATTGCTGCTTGAAACAGTTTCTATTCTGTTCTTTGATTTGGGAGAAATTAGGGTAACTGAGTGATGGGTTTGCTTTTTCAACAGTTTGGGAGTTGTAATACACGTGAAATTTTCAGGTTTAGGTAGCAGCAACCAAAGCTTCAGTGAGAGCTGTGTATATTAGTTACAGTGTACATGACATTTTGTAAGTAACAATACCAGTAACTTTATGACTTATTTTTAAAAGAAAACAGAAATAACTATTCCCATGTATAAGGTCTTAAGTTTTTGAAGCTCTTCAAAACTTTCTAAAATTTAAAGAGAAAATAATTTCAAACATCTGCTCTATCCTAAACAAAACAATTTGGAAGAAGAGCAATTTTTATGGAGAGCAATTTAATTATTAGATAGGCTGGTTTTTGTTTGAAGGAGAGATTCATTTCAACTCTCTCAAGGCTGCCTTAAAATGAGGCCTGAGCAATGGGCGTAGCATAAACAAAAATCTTTAAAATTACTCTTTACCTACTCCATGGGTACTAAAGAGCCTTTTCTGCATTGTGTAGGTACATAGAAAATTTTAAAACCTATTTTTATTTCTATAGTGGACTGTAATAACCTTGAAAGAGCTCATTGTAGTCTGCAGGGTTAATAAGTATTTACACACATTCTTCATTATTAGTGATTTATTATTGTTGAACTAACATTGAAAGTAAGCATGCAGGGCAAGAGTTGAAAGTAAGTCAAAAGCAAGGCAGAGGAATGAGTGAAGAGAATGTCAGCACTGGCTGGGAACGATTTGTGCCTCCTCTCCCCTGAAGTGAGCAGATCATGCTCTCTTCAAACAGCTGATTAGACCAGCATTCTGCAGAAAACTTTTGCAGCTGGGCTACTTTATCTTGTGCTCCAATAGAAAGCCTAGATAATATTTTGCTGAGGGAATTCTGGTATGTAATAATTTCATTGTATCTGTGCTGATTTTCGTGCTAAGAAAAACCTGAGCGGCATCAATGCTGTGGTCCAGTAGCAGGGCCAGGAGCTGGTGCCTGTTTCTGGAGGGGAGGCTTGGTTTCTGAACAACCTGAATGTGCTGCAGTGAAACAGAGAGGCACAAACCCCAAGTCACTGGCCAGTGTTTGTCTGCATGATGGAACATGCTATATGTGTGTTAAAGCTTTAGTGCTAGCACTTCTGGGGTGTTTTATGTGTCTGATTTATACGTTGTGGTCATCTATCAGTAGAAATCCCCAAATATAATTTGTTTTTCTCTGTAAGGCTTACATATGGTCAGTTCTAATTCTGCCGAAGAGGAGTAGAAAAACAGGCATCCTTGGTGCCCCCACATGTTAAGTGGAGCTCTCAAATTAGAAACCCAGAATTTTTTCAGTATTTTAAACTGAACAGAATATGTAGTCCAGATGGATGGTCACTGTCTTCTGTCAGCTGTTCTTTTGAAGCAAACAGGACCAAATGCAAACTTTTGGGTTCTTGTGGAAATTCAGTTTTAGCCTTGGAGTGTTTCTCGTATTAAAAACTGGGACTTGCTGCTCGCATCTCTTTTGAAACTGTGTGGGAAGCAGTATTCAAGCCGGGCTACTTTTACACTGACTGTCAATACATGGAGTTGCCTCTCTTAGGAAGTAAAGGGAAGATAGCGACTTGGAGGTGATGAGATGGCATTGGAAATGCTTCCCACTGAACTCATAACTTGGCCAGGCTATTTTTAATAGAAAATACCATAATTTAAATCTCATTTTTAATGTGACCTTGTGTACAGACATTTTGCCTGACATACATGTAGACAGTACATTAAAAACAATTTGTATTAATATGGTGGCGCACAGAGACCCCAGCCTAACCCTGCCCGGTGTTCTGTGGTGTAAGGAGAAGCCAGGCATGTCTGCTGGAAGCGCTAAGCCTCAGAGTGGAACACGGCCGAGCACAGAGAGGGTGGGAGCGGGAGGCAGCCAAGGTCACTGCACGGAGCATTTCCCGTGCTCTGACTGAGCGGCTGCTGCTGAGTTTGTGTGAGCTCCTGGCCCCAGCGTGCGCAGGGGTGCTGAAACCTCACCGCACATTTTGTGGCAGTCTGCTCTGTGCAGTAAAGAGCAAAGTGTGGGCATGTGAGAGAGAAAATTGCACTGTTGGCAGGGGAGCAGTAAGGCCTGGCTATTGCTGGCTCTGTGACACCAGGCGCAGTGTGCACCATCCCAGCTACACACAACCTGAGCAAAGAGGGACTGAGCAGAAGCCATTGGCTGTTTGTGGTGTTTAAAGAGACCACTAGATTGTTCCAGGCTGTTGAACGCAGCTGAGGAAAGCGCTTGTTTTAATGATTGGAGTTTAATTACCTAACAAAAAAAAAAATCCATTAATTATTGTGGGCAGTTATATTGGACTAAGTGTATTTTCTAATGCTGTATGCTCAGGACAGGCTTTTGTTTCAGCCTAGTCACTGTATGTTCATGAGGGACTAAACCAAACTCAAAGAGTGGGAGACCCTACAGGCTGGGTAGTGGTACCACTTAGCTAATCTTTAAACCTTTGTCATGCATGTGTTAAACAGTATAAAATCCCTGTGTCCTATGTAGCTTCTCTTGCCCTTTGATCAACTGCTACTTTCTTCTTCCCTTGGGGAAAGATTTTCTATATTTTATTTTTCTGGAGATTTAAAAAAGCCCAAACAAACCAGCAAAAACAACCCAAAACCACAACCGCCTCCCGTGCCCTGCATTACAAGGGATAAATTAAAAAAAATATTTGTGCTGATTGGTAGACTAAGGTCTGTGATTATTTTCAGCTTCTCTGGGAACTAATTTTCATCTTGGTCATCTAAGATTGAACCACAAATGACACATGTTAATCATTACTAGCAGGTTCTTAGGTATTCTGCTGTAGAAAGTCATGTAAGAATAGGGAAAGAACAGCAGAAAATAGAATTGTATTGAGGATTATAGCAAGGATTGAGCATGAAAACACTTGAGACCAAAGACTTCAATGCTCATATTTTTTGTGATTTAGTGGTTTTATGCTCTGTATCTGGTTTTTCAGGGTGTCCCAAAACCAAGTAGGACAGCATTTCACCTTTGTGCTCACCGACATTGAAAGTAAGCAAAGGTTTGGATTCTGCCGTTTGACGTCAGGAGGCAAGGTCTGCCTCTGTATTCTAAGGTAAGCTGGTACAAGAAAAATTGAGTCAATGAGTGAATATTAAAAATAGAAGAAAAAAATTATCTTTTAGAAATTCTTTGCCAATGTGTTTAACTTTGCTATCAGTGTTGTTTTACTACAGCCACGTTACCTTTACTTTCACATAAAAAGTGTCCCTGAGCCCCACAAGATGCTATTTGTGTGTGAAGCTAAATAATTTTATTTAAATAACATGAAGTCTCTGCTTAAAAGCAGAGAACAATACATTGCAGCCTTAGAGGTTTGGACTGTTATGTGGATATTTTTACTTTCTAATCATATCTTTAACAAGCACTCTGTCAATTCAACAATAAAGTGCATTATTCTGCATTCATGTCCTTGGAAAGGAGATTTTTGGATGTCTCTTCCAAGTTCTTTGCCCAGACTATATCTAGTATAAGAAACACCAGATCCAGAGAATGCACAAGGTAAGAGCATGCTGTTTTGTTGCAGAAGAGATACTGATGTTGGGGAGAGTGACCCCAATGAAATACCTTGTTTCTCCCTCTCCTTTTTCTTTCTTCTCTCTTAAGATAATTGTTTTGGTAACAAAACCCCCCAATTGTTCAGCTGTCCTAAAACCATTTTAATTAAATTAAAGGCAGAGTGATCTCATTAAAAGACAAATTTGCAACTTCAATTAAGAGCCTAGCAGCCGGCAAGCCCCACAGAGGAAATGGGAATATCCAGTTCAGCAGCACACAGGAAGAACAAAATTGAAGTAAAATTGCTTTTAAAATGAGAATCTCCAAACACAAAAGAGGAGGAGCCAAATGCCTTGGCAGCAAAGGGGAAACAGAGAACTTTGGAGAGTAGAGTAGGAAGTTTAAGGGAGAAAAGCAGATTTTCAGGTATTTGGATAAAATGGAAATCAGGTGGTCATGGAGGGTGTCATTAGGATAGACCATGTGAGTTAGGGAGAAAAACCTAACATCAGGTTGTAAAAGAATTATCATTAAATGAACACTGAGGGAAAAAAAGACCAGCCAATATAGAGACTTGTAGAGTAATGCTTAAAATTATTGGAAGGAGCATATCAAGGTTGTAATGAAAATTTAAACAGGTGCCAAACTAATGTTAAGAGCCAGTACACTGGATGGTTTTTGACAAGTTATTTAAAAAGAAGTATTTGCTATAAATATGGCAAAGAAAAGAAAAAAAATACCACCATATAATGAAAGTAGCAAAAGGGAAATACTTT
Source organism: Dryoscopus gambensis (assembly GCA_013389985.1). Taxonomy (NCBI): domain Eukaryota; kingdom Metazoa; phylum Chordata; class Aves; order Passeriformes; family Malaconotidae; genus Dryoscopus; species Dryoscopus gambensis. The sequence goes on along the minus strand of WEIT01023799.1, from coordinate 31,745 downwards.
ATTTTGGAAATTAATTTACTTTCTGTGATCTTGGAAATATGTCTTTAGTAATACTTCAGAAGGATTTAAGTCTTAGGCTTTTGGAATGTATGATACTTAACCCTTTTCTCTGTGATACCTTTTTTTAATATAACTTGTTAACGCCCAGAGTGAGGATATATGTGTATGCTTTTAGCTCTTTTCTCTGAGTTGATCTTTTCTTCCCTCATCAAGCTAGAAACAAATTTTTTTGCATTGTTTGTGTGGCTGTAACAACATTTAATCAGTTGCGCACACTCACGTACATTTAAATACTGCATGGAGTGCTGCAAGCAAAGGATGTAAATTCTCAGCTGGTGTAAACTGGGTATTTCTTTTAACATTTCCCCATGGACGTGCATCAGCTAAAAATTAGTCAATGGTCTGTTACTTGGTAGAAATAAGTCGGAAAATGAAAAGTGGCAAGCTATAATTTTTCATTGAGCCGAATCCAAAGCATTGCCTTTATTGCTTTTACTGTGACAATTTCAGATTTACAATGCATAGCTGAATGCATAACAGCACTAGCTTCACTGCATTGTACTTGTAGCTGGGTAGCCTGCTTATCTCCAGTGTGTGTGTGTTGTGTTTAGCTCAGCCAGAAGGAATGCATCACTATTCCCACCTGATATGGGAACAGTGGTTCTAGTAGCCGTTCTGGTTTTTGCTCTGAATCCCAGGTTCATTAGAAGTGACCAACTGAAAGAAGACTCACTAAGCAGATTTCTTTGGACATTTTATCTGTCTGTCCCTTGCACATGCTTGTTGTTTTTAAATTAACCAAAAAAACCCCCCAAAACCAAATGAATGCTGTCTTCATATATGAAGAGTGTGTATGCATGTTCAAAACTTACTTTTGTCCATATATCAAAACAACATAAGATGATATTTGCTGTGTGTATATACACACGATGGCTGATATATGGGCAATTCAGACTGCTTGTTCATCACAGGTGTGTGCACAATAGCCATGGACTTTTCTATGAGCACACAGGTGCAGGTGTACAGAAACGCCGTGTCATACTGCCTTCTCCATGTACACATGGATGTATCCCCTCAGACAAGAGGAATATAATAAGTTTACTGACTGAGGCTTTTAAAAAGACAATTAGAGATAGTCAAATACAGAAAACTTAATTGAATTGTCGTAAAGAACTGAAACGCAACTAAAAAATCTCCAAAGATGAGCAGGAACAAGCCAGTCAAAGTGATTGGAAGGAAATACTGTAGAAATTTAGGTAGGTTGATGAGTGGGGAACAGGACACAGCTTTTCCCTTGGGCATGTCTTTTGTGGACAGTACCAAGCCATGTGTTAACCTATGCCAGGGCTTCTAAAGAGATAAAATTTCAATGGCTGAATGGGATTTTTAACTGAAAGCTGAAGTAAAGGCTGCTTGTCCTCAGGTTTTACACCAGCAACTCAAAGCTGCATGTAAGATTAAAGTTTTGTGTTTATGGGACTGCGCTCTATAATTCATTCTTTATCTGAAACACTAATTAAAGGAAATGATGTCCATGTGGTCCTGCTTTAAACTGGAAACAGAAAATACTCTTGTATATACAAAATTCTTCTATAAGTTTTATGGAGTTTTTTGTGTTTTATATACACGTGTATATGAATTTTGTAAATAGAATTTTCTCTCAAATCAGAACACGTTCAAATATTCTCTGTGTTTATAATGTGAAGTAAAAGTTTCCCAAGGTAGCTTTGTCAGGCATTTTTGTTTGAAGAACTTAATTGTGATACTGTATTGTCTAGAATGACTATGCAGAGCTTGACTGCAGTTGGCAAATTCAAAGTGCTAAACCATAGTAAGAGGAGAAAATAACTCTCGGATTATTCTCCAGAACGGCTGTGTGATTCCTTTGCAAGTTTCATTTAATTTAGTTCTTTTCATTAAGCTGCGTGGCTGCTTTGTGAAGCTCTCGGTGTGAATCCTGCTGTGTCACCTCCTCCTTCTCCACAAACTGTTGAGCTAATGCAGCCCTGTAAGACAAGGGATACACAGTAGGCAGATTGTAAAATACCTTGTTGAGCTCATATCCTATACTGCATCTTTTCTCCTAGCTTCACTTTTCCTAGTTTTAGGTAATAGTTTTGCTAGTTGAGGTTTGAAGTGGCACAGTAGAAACTTCAATTCTGCTTTTGAATAATAGGAGACTTAATTCTTCTGGGTTTTGTTTCTAAGTATCACTGCTGCTTGCAGTAGAAATAATAGTTTCTGGGTTTAATGAAATTGGTTTTGAATTACCTGAATGGTTTTAGTACAAAGTGCAAATAATTTGTTAAAAATCCTGAAACTCTTGATGGACTCTTGAGGTTGACCTTAGGTATGCAGAGGGACACAAAATGCATCATTAAAATGCTCAGTCTTAGATTTCATTAATTTTATGACTGTAAAATTGTCACCTACATTTCTAAATGAAATGCTCTAATAAGGAAGACAGGTTTATGTGGTAAGGCTTTGTAGTTCTTCAGTTCAGCCATGCTTGAAGCTTTTTCACTCTTCCTTTAGGCAAATCCCTTAGAAGCAGAATGTTTCAATTTTACACATTTTGTGTCAATTTTCCAGACAGAAAAGTAGCCCCTAGACATTAGACATTTAGCTACGGAAAGGCAGTTTCCTTAGTTTTATTTGATTACTAGAAGTTAGATTCCTGCTGATAGTTCAGGACTGTTAGTGGTTACCTGACTATTTGACAGAAAACATTTCCTCTCCTTTGTTTAACCTTTGACTCATGAATGTAAAAGTTTTATCAGAGCTGTAGTAGAAGCACCGGCGAGGTGGAAGTCTACTTAAGGCAACAAGGATTGTGCATGACTTTGAATAAAAGTCTGAGCTCCTGCCTTGTGGCTCATTTGGATTAAGACAAAATGCTAAGTATGTTTTTAATTAACCGTGAAGTGTCTTGGTCTCTTGCTTTTGTGACAGACAGGGGTTGTACTTTAAATAAAGACCCCTGTGCTCTAAATTGGGGATTATATATCTATTAATATTGTCTATGTTTTTATGTTTCTCTTGATTATGGAAGAAATATTTAGAGGAATTGTATGTTTTTGGAGGTTGTTCTATGTTTGTCTTGTATGTTTGTTTTTCAAACCGTTATTGATTGTAACTTGAGGAATGCAAGGACAGTGGCTACAATTAAAGAAAAATAAATAAGAAACCAGTAGTGGTTTCATAGTTTAAGAACTGAAATTAATTTAGGCTTCCAAATACATTAAAATTTAACATTAAAGCCCTGATTTTCTCTACTGTGAACAGGCTTCATTGATAACCTTTAGAAGTTTTCATAAGACAGCTAATTAATTATGAAATATACTGACTGCTCATAAATAATTTTATGAATGCAGGTATGGTGGTGAGGTTTTTCTGGTAATGGGCTTTAATTTTGATTTTATCTGTTGTTAAAGCACATATTAGTGTGCTAGTTCTGAGTTAGGAGGAGTAATATATTACAGCTCTCCTCTGTCAAACTCAACGACTTAAAATCTACGTGTTTCAGACAATGTGTTTCTATACTGACTTGAAAAAAAGTAGTTACCCAACTAATAGATGCTGATGGACATTTGTGTGCTGTATGAATTTTCTGTACATAGACTAGTTCTGTGCTAGCAAAGATTAAATAATTTTGCAAGATTTGTTAACAGGACAAGCGAAGAAGATTCTTTGACCTGAAATGCTTCTGGATTTTAGCTGTCATACACACAAACGCCAAACAAGCAAACAAGGCCAAGTGCCAGGTACTGCCCTTGGGCCACAACAGCCCCATGCAGCATTCCAGGCTGCGGAAGAGTGGCTGCAAAGCTGCCTGGTGGAAAAGGACCTGGAACTGCTGGTCAGCAGCAGCTGAACAAGAGCCAGCAGTGCCCAGGTGGCCAAAGAGGCCAAGGGCATCCTGGCTTGGATCAGGAATAGTGTGGCCAGCAGGACCAGAGAGGGGATTGTCCCCCTGTACTGGGCACTGGTGAGGCAGCACCTTGGACCCTGTGTTTGGATTTGGGCCACTCACTTCAGGAAGGGCATTGAGCGGCTGAGAGTGTCCAGAGAAGGGCAACAGAGCTGGGGAAGGGCTGAATGCTCAGCTTGGAGCACAAGACTGATGAGGAACAGATCGAGGAGCTGGGGGTGTTTAACATGGAGAAAAGAAGGCTCAGGGGAGACCTTACAGATCTCTTCAACTCCCTGAAAGAAGGGTGTAGCCAGGTGGGAGTCAGGCTCTCTCCTGCGTAATAAGCCATGGAACAAGACGACATGACCTCAAGTTACACCACTGGAGGTTTAGATTGGATATTAGGAAAAATTTCTTCATAGAAAGCATTGCTGAGCACTGGAACAGGCTGTCCAGGGAGGTGGTGGATTCACCATCCCTGGAGGGATTTAAAAGATGTGCAGATGTGGTGCTTTGGGATGTGGTTTGGTGGTAGATTTGGCAATGCTGAGTTGGTGGTTGGACTCAGTGGTCTTACAGGTCTTTTCCAACTTACAGGATTCTATGATTCTGTATACAATTCTTTGTCCAATGTGATATACTGGATAAAGATGTAAAGCCTGTCATCCAGTGTTTATCTGTGAATAAATCTGTTTACTAGAGTAGTCCAAATCAATTAATAGCATTATTAACAAACATGCTTCCAAAATTAGCGTGTGATAAAAGAGAACAAAAGCGTTGCTTGACAGCCTCAAGGATTTAACAAATTGCAAAGAGCTTGTACTTGGTCTTTGAGTTGAGAATCTAAAATACCACCTGATGGTGTCTTTATTATGAACAAACACAACTGTTTTTACTCTTGAATGTGGAGATGCATTGTATATGCACACATGCACATGCACTCTTTATTGTTTATTAAAAAGCAAGTATGATTCTTTATTGTGCTGAATTAATTACAATTAGCAAATACATAAAAGAAAAATATAAAGGGCACTTTTTTGCTTTCCAGTAGATCTTTGTAATATTTTGTTGAAGAACATTATAATTAAAAGTACTGACAAAAGCTTTTGCAATTAGGCTGTACTTTTGCAGAACTGAAGATTATGTAGAAAAGAAGCAGAGGACAGGTTCTTGGCAGCCTTTGGTTTCATGCCATGTAATGTAATGGAGTACTTGTTTTGATTTCCTTAATTTTTCAGGTTAAGAGGCACGTTGAAATTATATTAACCTTGTGTCTGTGGTTATAAGGCTTAAAGCACTTCTTTTTCCATTCTTTCAGCTCATGAAAGAAACTGACTTTTGTAAACTATGGTCAAATAGAATGTCTTTCTTTGTGGTTTCGTTACACGAAGACATGGAAGTGTCATCAACCTGATGTTGCTAAGGGAAGAAATTTCTATGCAAGAACTCTGGTCAGCATGCCTTGCTGTATGAAAGAAAAATCTCCCTTGGCTTTCTGTTAGGGTTCATTAATTTGAAATAATTAATTTGACCTTTTTAAATGCTTAAAAATTGTATTTAATTTCTCTTTGCTCAGTAGTAAGGGAGTTGGGATCATGCATAGAGGAAAGAAGTATGGTTAAAATTTTATTTAAGTAAGAGGATTTATTTTTGTAGAATGCTATTCATAAATGTTGATTATCAAAAATAGATGATCAGATGGGATTTTAGAGTATTCTACAGCAAAATGTGCTGGGGTCGTGTATACTGTTAACACAGAGGTGACAGCAAGAGACTGGAAAGCCTTTAGGTAGTCTAACCCATTTGTGTGTGCAGTGTTACAAAAATACTTTGCAATTTATACCTACCTTGTACCTTGCCTTTGACAAAATGCTAGGACAGCATTCCAGTCCCTGCTGTAATTATGAGCTCTGAAGCTGTTCCACAACTCTGACATTTGCAGAAACTCTGAACACTGCAGTGAACAATTCTGTTTGCCTCTCTGTGCTGTGTTTCAGTGATGTGTAAAAGCAGGTTAGCATGGTTTGAGAAGATAATAGGACAGGAGTCCTGGGTGAAAGAATGCTCAAAGATCAGATGTTTTAGGGGCTGCTATGGTGGGTGTTTTACAAGGGCATGGAACGTTCACACCTGTAAGCAGTGAGTGGCCTTACAAAGGTGCACTAAAGTAAATTTTATGATTATATTAAGAATATATTGAAAAGCAAATGCAATAATGTCACACCTTAACCACTGCCAGCAATGCCAAGCATTAAAAATGTCTGTGAGCATTAAGAGGTTGATGTTGTTTTGATTAATAGCCAGCACAATGTATGGTAAAGCGTGATAAAGACATTAATATGGTGACTTTAAAGGAAATCATTAAATCATTGCCTCTGTCTCTTTGGCTTGACAAGAGTAAATTCATGATGGGTTTTTGTGGGAGGTTTTTTTTTTTGTTTTGGTTTTGTTTTTATAGGAGCCAGTAGTTAAGCATTTATAAAGACAGCAAAGTTTGCTAGAAAAGGCATTAACTCTGTGTTCGGATTTCTGCTGTGCTTCTTCTTTACCCTAAGAATCACGATCTGTTTCTAAAGCCTTGCCAGCTACGTACTGAGAACAGAGGTGTTACAAGGAAAACATAACCCTTCACTGGACTCACAAAGCACTACTCGGCTTCTCTAGCAGTTAGGGCTCCCCTGGCAGCTTTCCTTTTCCTATCAGGGAAAACATTTTGGTTCTGCATACTGGGTTTTTTCAGTTCCAGTTAGCATATTTCCTGAAATATATAAATTTGAAATTTAAGGTCCATCTGCAGTGTGTGCACTACAGCCTTTAAGAAGTACATGTCTGTGGATTTACACTGCACTGAAGAATGAAGTCCGTAGTAGTGTTATATATGGGTATGAAATGTTCTAAAAACCTTTCAGGCTCTATTTCCTTTCCAGTTCCCTCTTCTAATCTCAAACAACTAATATTAAATTGTACTATTACCAATTCAGTAATGCTCTTTGTGATAAAATTCTAACAGACATGAGAAGGTGTGCTATTTGTAAATAAAGCATAATTTACATTGTTAATATTTAGTTTATCAGACTTAATAGCTTAAATAGTGATGGTGGAAAGTTCTGTAGCATGTGGTCACTGATGATGTCACTGTTAAAGGTAACTTCCATCAACAGATGGCAAAATGGAACTGATACCACTGTGTTTGAGGTATATCCTCATTCTCTTCAGTTATGTCTTATTTAGCTTGGATTCTGTTTAACTCAGTGTGAGTATTGCACTCATGGGCTGCAGACTTGTGTTAAAAGTCTCTTAAGTATTGATGTATGAATGTTTTTGTGTTTACAGCATTGGGAAATGTTTTCATTTTTGGAAGTTAATTTATTCTATAAGAATGACTTTATAGGGAGACCAATATTCTTTCATATAATGTAGCATCTCTGCTATTGCACAGCATTGCACCACTTGTCAAATAGGGGGTACCTGGTCTGCCTAGACAAAGTTGGTTTTTGTTCTCCAGGGAAGCAGCAGGTCTGTTAGTCTGCTGGGTTTAAGAGGATGTAGAATTTAAAAATTGCAAATAGCTACTGAAATCTGTAGCAATTAATGATAGTGGGAATGACATTAGAAAATGTTTCAAATGTTTATTTGGTGCCTTGAAAATACTAAGAAGTGTAAGTACTATGAGTTAATCTGTGCTTAATGGAACTTCATGCAGGTGTCCAGCATAAAGAAACCATCTATCTATAATGCCTATCAGTGATGTGCCGTTAAATTAATGGGGAAAGGTTTTATATGCTTTTTATTTTTATGTAGAGATGTTATAAAAATGTGAAAGTCAGCTCAATCACAGTAGCATTTTATAAGCCCTGGAAAAACACATTAATATTTTATTAAAACACTTTTTTCTTCCTGTTTTAGTTACCTACCATGGTTTGAGGTATACTACAAGCTCCTAAATACCCTGGCAGATTATTTGGCTAAAGAACAGGTAATTGTACAGATTCTAGTTCTTTGTGTAAAATATTTTTCTTGAAATAGTAGTCACCATTTGAAATACTGGAAAGGGATTCCATACTGTTTAAAAGTTTAAGGTTTTAGTAGGATTTAGAAGCAAGTTTTATTCCTCATACTGAAATTCAAAGAATCTGAAGATACAGCTTGCCCAGTCACTTGAATCCCACATTAGTCTTAAAAAGCTGCTGAAAATATACCTTTATAACGTGTCAGTCTCAGCACAAACAGGTCCTGTGTGAAGTGTGAGCAAAGTGTCACCTCACTGGAGAGCTGTATGACGTATTGATTGTAAACTGTAGCTCTCTGGAACTATCTGATTATCAGCTGCAAACACTTTTGTACTGAACTGTATAAAATATGATATACTGTTTCACCCTTCATATTAACTAAAAACTACCTCTTGTAATTCTCACATCTCAAGTAGCAAGACAAAATTACTTGCAGCATTTGGTGAAGAATCATGATAGTTTAGTTTGCATATTCATGAGCAATTAGATGTATTCCAGGATTACACAGCAAAGGAGCTACTGGCATCTGTCTTTATGGAGAACATTAAAGCTATACCTTTTTGCTTTAGCTATATTAGAGTACTAGATTATAATTTAAAAAGCAGCAATATTTAGCCATATGCTTTAGACTGGAAAAGCTGACATTTCAAAAATATACGAACTATAGAATAAGCAATAATTATGCATTATAGTAAATGGGCTATGGAGAATGATGATATTTTATGTAGAAAGAAAAATAGGAAGGTTTGGTGTTAACTGTGTGTTTCAATAAAGTGGAATATATTTAAGTCTTAAAAATGCTATCATTAGACCTTGGGTTTAGTCCCTATTGCACTGTAACAGAAAAAACTGTTACTAAGGTTGTATTTTAAAGGGATAGGGATTGTCTTGATCACTGGTGCTAGCATTGCAGTTCTTACTTCAGGCAATTTGGGTGGCAGGGTTTCTTGTTTTATGTGCTGCGGCAACTGTTTTGGTGGGTTGGGAAGTTTTAGCAGTGCATGGGAGCAGTTTGTTACCCTGCCTGGTGCCATACCTGTTGCTGAGGAGGCTGTGGGAGGACATTGCTCCCTCCTGGCCCAGGTACTGTTCATCTGACCAAGAGCTAGACCCAAAATCTTGTTCATTGGAATGGGGTCCAGTAGCATTATCATCTTCTTACAGGGAGAGGAAGAAGCTTCCTGTAAACTCAAACCAGTGTGTTGAAAAGCTGGCTTGCAACTAATGTTTTGGGTTTTACTTTGGCAACATAAAGAATTTAATCTCCTTGAGCAAAACCCCTAAACTGAATGAAAACCCCAAACCAACAAAAGCTCCAGTCACTTTTCTTTCCCAAGTAAATGTCCCTTCTAGAGACCAAAGTGAGGGATACCAGTTAAACCAGGTAGCTGCAAGTACATTTTAGTAAACCTTATTAACTGTTTCATGTGATTTGATGAGGCATATTTAATAAAATTTTGAGTAAACCTATATCATGGCTAACAGTTTTAGGAAGATGATGTCCAGGATATACAGACCAGCTAGACATGGTGTCCCAGTTTTCAGTAGCAAATGATGCCATTGCCGTAAGGAGTGTGTGGGGAAACATGTAAGAGATTGGCTTAACTTGCAGATACTATCATTTTATGAGATACAAAGCTGGCCTGAATTTTATATGTAATATTTAAATGCTTCACTATGAATTGCAATTGTTTTGGTCATTAAATATTTATATCTCTTTGTCAATATGTAGTTTGATGTGTAGTAAATAGTAATTACTTTTTGTATGATCATTAACGATCTTTAAAATATATTCCCTGTAGGAAGATGACTCAAATGATTTGTTAAAATCATTGTATAGCCATCCTGTGCCAAAGGCGAATGCTTTAGTCAGTTTAAGTGTGGTAAGTATTTTTTCTCTTTTCTTCTTACTGCCTATGAAATAGTAGGTAAAGTTGAAAGAAAGAGAAACCTCAACCCTTTGAAAGAGTAAATTTATGTTGCTTCCCATCATTAACTGGCTTGGACAACCTTTTTTATTTTTTTTCCCTCTGTGCAGGGTAGAGTTTGTCTCCGTCTCATGTTGTTTTCTAAAAGTCATAGTCATAAAGAAGCAGAAATTTGAATTTTGCTCTATGGATGAGACAGTAAACTGCAGTGGGATCTGACAGTGCTAGAACTACTTTTTTGTGCTTCCAGCTGTTTCATGTAGACAATTTTGGTTTCTCCTGCTGTGCATCAGGAGACACTAACTCAGTTTTATTGCCTCTTATGTCTGAGTACGTACAGTTTCAGGATTGGTCAAAAGTCTGTGAAAGCTGGCTGCTTTCCCATCTTCCTTCCCCTTTTTCCTAGTTTTGCTTAATCATACAAAAATGCTGTAGGAAGAACAGAAGTACACTCTGTTATGTGAAACTTTCAGCACATCTCGGTGAAAGAATGTGTCCAGGCCTCCTTTGCTTTTGTGCTCTTGACTTTTTGTGGTGTGGGATGGGCTGGTGATAGTGGGGCAAGATGGTGTTGCTGCAGAAACATCAAAAAGGGGATATGTCATTGTTACAGTTCCTGAAGTTTTAACCAGAATTAGCTTACGGGTGCATGTTTAAACATATTTGTAGAGCTTGCATGAAATAAAAAGCCAACACAGAGCCTCTGCTGACTCTGAGACATTGTGCATGTTCAGAGCATCTGTACAGTTACTGTGCTTGCCAGAAACAGTGTGCAAATACCTGGGTCTTGGTCGAACCATCACACTTTGCAGGACACAGAAGTGATTTTGTAAAGGCTTTGCTTACGCACATACTGAAATATTGTTAGATTATTCATCTTGACTTCATTTGTGTGATTTCTTGTGACTTTTAGCTCACGTATTTTAGAAATGAGCCCCATACTTCAATTAAAGTAAGCACAGATTCTAGAAAAGCCTTTGGCCCTATTATGATGGCACAGAAAAATGGAGTCTACCACTTCTGTTCCAGCAGTTACTGATCCTTGCTGCTTAACATAATGATTATTTTATTTTAATTTTTCATATTTAAAATTCCTTGTTTTTTCACTAGGCTATAGAGACCTAATATTTTCCCACCTTGTACAGTGCTAATTGACAGTATTTGAAAGTCCTTCCAGTCTTGTTGTTTTTCACCAGAACAATGAACTGGTTTTGAGGCTGCAGTTGGAAATTGTTTCTGTTGATAAGTTTTTTCTTTCTGTTGTCAGTGTAATGTTTCAGTTCCTAGCACCTTTGCCAGAAATACTTCTGTATATCAAATAATATTTTGCTGTTATTAATTGCAGTATTACAACCAATTATAATTTGGCAACTCTAAAATGCTTTATAAAATGTTCATCAAAGCTCCTGTGGTTCAGAGGGACATAGAGAAGTTTTAAATATATTTTTCCTTGTATTTCTCCCAAAGTTCACCTTTCTAGAACTTGCCCACCTCAAAAATGAGTGTTGTGGGGAATGTGGACATGGCTGTTTTGGTGAATACAGCTGGCTGCCCTGGAGCGACAGATTGCTTGCTATTAAGTCAATGCTTGTTGGTTTTATTTCAATATTGTCTGACTTTGGAATTGTTTTCTTTCTCAATTATGTCTTGTTCCCAGTTATATCAAAGAGTTTTGTAATCTTTCTAGCTGAACAATGGTTATCTAAATGCAAGCCTCTTGCCAAATGCTTGGCTGCAGGGACAGTCAAGCAAATATCGTGGGTTCAGATGGGGCAGAGCAGGGAGGAGTGGGTCAGCTGGAATCCCAATGCTTGTTGGATCCACAGGCATCTCTGTTTTTGTAATGCTGCAGGGAGCAGGGAAATATCTATTGCCACTTTCAGTTCTAGCCTTTTGTATTGATGCTTCTTTCTTGGTCCTCGTATATTGTATATAAGCTAGACTGAAACCATCAGTAGTAATAGACTTGAAAAGAAATTACAGTCTGAAAAATAATTGTAGAAATGACATCATGAGGTGGCTTTTCCTTGTGCCAGGATCAGTCTGGTTCAGATTTCATTCACTCAGATGTGCTGCAGAGTAAAGGCTCATGGATGGTGCAGCAGGCTTTGGCTGGCAGACCACAGTGGTCCTTAGGACTGTGTGCACATAACCGTGCATAAATTACATCCAGTATCTGGATACATGGTATTTCCTAGCAATCCTTGGTCAGGAGACACCAAAATACCTTTGTCCAGTTAGGGACCAAGTTCTACTCTCACCTGTTGGTCCCAGTAACAAGTATTTTGCAGCTGAAATTTATGAGGTGGTCATTTGTTCTATGAAACCTGAGCTTGAAAATAATTTGGGTCACTTTCATTTTGTAAAAATTTTTAAAAATTTTGTTGTTGTTGGAAAATCCAGCAAAGTCTGAATTCAAATGGGGGAGGAATAAAAGGAATAAAACTTACTTTCAGCCAATATTTTAAACATGGAATATTACAAGCAGTAGAGCCAGCTTTGGCCTTTTTTGTCCGAAAACTCAAAAGTCAACTGTTCAATCTTTCTCTCATCTTGCATAAGAATGAAGAGATGATTTTTGCAAGTGAGCAAGTTTTGAAAAAACAGCCTTGTCTTGTATCGGTGAGTTTAAAAGGCACTGACTGTCTAAAGCCTACTGTAATTAAAGAAATAATCACTTGCTGTAGGATATCTCTGTTGATTTGAGGCTTATTTATACCTGTCCTTTGGGAAATTCTGCTGCTGTCTTTGGCCTAAAAGACCAGTCTAATATTAAAGTACCTTTTCTGTTTAAATCCAGCTTCAGAGCTATGTATGTGTGCATCATAATCCTTTCATAAAAACTGCTACGAAAATCAAACCCTGGAACTGATGAGCAAAACTTACATTTTCCAGTGTCCTTTCTAGAGAAAACTTCATACAGGACAGCAACTATTAATTTAGTATCTCTTTCAAGGACATGCATCTTCCTAAGAGAGTTCACAAAGATGTGCAAGGACTCCATACCACAGTATTTTTGCTGCTTTATGACTCTTAATGACTGCAGTAATGGCTTTTGCTTCTCACAGTTCTGGCTTCCTTTTCTGTTTAATGAGTGAAATATTATTACTTTGTTAATTAGAAATGATTACTTCTCCAAGTTAATAACTTCATTACTCAGAAATCTTTTGATAAATATTCTGTGACCTTATTACATATAGGGAATAATTTTCTGTTTTCAATATACTTCTGAAGAATGCGGGCATTCTATGTGAATCTAATCTGAATATTTTCCTCTTCTTGACCGGAAGAAAAAAAATCTCTTTTTTTCCTGTGTTGATGTGAAACAATACCTGTGATATTTATTGTGCAAGTGGTATGATGTTTATGGGATGCCTTTTTTAAGCCAATTTTTTCCTTAAATTTTAACTATTGCCAAATGACCTAATTTGTGGGGAAAATTTTCTATTAAATGTATCAAGCTGGTTTAATAAGTCTCCTACCCAGACTTAATAGTATTAATTTTTTTTTTCTTGAAGGCAAGACACATTTAAGTCTTACAGACTTTGTTTTGGTATATCTTTTTCAAATTTGACTTGAAAACAAGCTGTGTCTTTGTGTTGCTAATTATAATTGTAAAAATATACTGTAAAAGCAAAAAAAATCTGGAAAAATGTCAAAATTCTGTTAAAACAAATAAAAGCTAAAAAATCAATAATTATCATATTTACTTAATATGCACTCAGGTTTTTTCACCTTCAAGATTTAGACTAACATGCAAAAATGCCTTAAAATTTCTGAGCTAAATCCATGTCTGATAACTAATAAGGGCATTGGATTACTGAGACTAATTTAAGTTACATCTGGTTTTAGTTTAATTCATTTTATATTTACATCCTAGATGGCCTCAAACTAAGATGCATAAAATTGTTAATGTATTTCATAAATGATTGCAGAATCTCAGGCTTCAGATCTTGCATTTCTGTTAGCACATTTTTGATACAAAGATGTTTGGAAGGAAAGGAGAATGTATATCAAGTAATAATATTTCTATTCTAATTATTTTTCTCATGTGAATGATTTTTCTTTTCCATTCTAAATTTACATTTTTTCCTTTAACTTTTTTTTAGTTGCAATTTTTAATTCAATGCTTAATTTAATCAATGCTGCTCTCAGTCTCATGACAACATTTAAAGCTGGCTTAATTTCAGTGTTATTTCAAAACTGCAGCCCAGCATTTTGTTCCCTTGATTTTGTGCTGTGCAGAACCAGAGCTTCTAATTTCATTTTGTGATCTGCTTAATTCTTTGTCTAGCAGCAGCAAGAATGTTATTAGAGAAATAGCTATTTGCTTAAACACAGAATGGGGTTGGAAATCCTAAATGCTGGGTTCTTAAGAAAAGAATTTTTTTTTCCTGTGTGCCTAAATTATCAATTATTTTTTCCCATCGATTAGCACTCATATTTCATTACTCCTGATATAACTGGATTGCCAACTATCCCTGAAAGTGTAAGTATTCCATTTCTTATTTAACCTCATTCTGGGCTAGGCTGAACTTTTGCTTTATCAAGAGGAGATTTTTTTTTTCCAAGACTGTTTTTAGAAATGATTGATGTCTGTTATTGCAACCTTTAGCTGGTAGTTACTGTTGCATTCATTAACCCATTTTAAAGCATTAACAGGGCCTTTCTGACCACTGCTATATCCACCCTTTGCTCGTAGTTACTTGGCTTCTTTGCATTTACTAGGATTACTTATATAAAATATATTCTACTTCTGCACCTCGTGTTTTATCTGAATAGTTGTGCTTTAGACAGTGCATTGCTAAGCTGCAAATTCAACCATCAAGCTATGCAGTCATTTTTTGTGCAAGAAGGTGTTGTTTCAGGCTTTTTGAAAACATGCTGTACCTGCTTATGCTTGGATGCTAGCCAAGCACCGGGAACAGAGGTTTGGGGGCTTTTTTTTGCTGTTGTTTTTATTTTCTTGATGAAGACTTGCATTTTGTAAATGCTAGATCCTGGATGGTGCTGTGGGTAGAGTGCAAATGGGAAATCTCGGATCACGTTCTCAGTGACGTGTTTGGCTAGAGAGGGTCTCATAAAAGAGCCTTGAAGGGTCCTTTTTCCCCCCTCCAGCCTCTAAATCTTTTTGTATTTGGCTGTATAGGTGTGTGTTTTTGCACTTTCAAACAGTGACTTCCTTCTGGAAGTTAGGCTGTCAGGGTTCCCAAAATCATGCGTTGCCCCAGAGCTCGTTCCTGGTGGATGATGGTATTGGGGCAGCAGGGAGCTTCTCCCAGCTCCCCTCGGTGTCCCATGATGCAGGGTGGGGTGGGTCTGGGAAGGACACAGAGCCAGGAAATGCCGGTGGAGAGGAGCAGGAGGGTGCTGGTAGCAGAGAGGAGGCCTGGGGGTACATCTGTGCTCGTGGGAAGGGGTCTGAGGTGGTGGCATGGACCATGTTGCAACCCAAGAAACCAGGGAAAGTTGCTGGATGGAGGAATAAAAGAGAGGACACTTGTTGCTAGGACATTGGGCAGGACAGGGCTTTGTTTTTAAATTTATGTCTTCATTTATTTCACCTTCTGTTTTGAATGCCTCTATTTTTAAGGAATCTCTTATTATTTGGGATTCTAATAGAACACAGTTTTGGAGGCTAGAAGGTGTGTTATGGGCTCAAATTGAAGAAAATATGGGAAAGCATCTATCTGGGCCTGTAGCTGGTGGAGGATCTTGCAAGGATGCCACTGTAGATTTATTTTTCTGGTTTGAGAAAGGTAAAATAATTTTCAGGTACCTTTCCATAATTATTTTTTACTCCATTAATAAAAGTCTCATCCTTTCAGTCTGAATCAAAATAATGAACTACTAAGGTAGAGTTAGAGCATGCAAGGAGTGAAGAGATGAGGTAATTACAGTAAATTAGCAATAAAATGAATTTTTTTACCTTTTGTTGTAAGGTTCACATATTTCAGGGGCAGTGTCTTTTCAGATGTAACCGAGAAATAACTGTGACTGTCTCCCAAAGATAAACTGGTCTGTACAAGATTGTGAACTGTTTTTTACCACAGCTTTTTCAACAAAGAATCAGCACACCATTATCAACTGCCATGTTAGAGGGTGTCCAAGGCAAATTGGACTCCAATTCTCATGGTGCATCAGCTTCTGACTACCCCTTAAAAGTAGCACTTGAAAGACCAGAGATTTTTTTTCCAAAATGGAATGTTTGTAACCTTAAAGCTCTGGTTTTTTATCTCTTCCAAAATTTTATGCAGCGTGGACCAAGAATAACTCTACTACTCCACGTCTTGAAATTAATAATGCGTTTATGAATTTGCATGAAGCTGGGTTGACCATTGGATCTTTCTTTGTCTTTTTTTTTTTTTGTTTTGTTTTTGTTTTTGTTTAATGTTGCAACATATCCAAAAAGGAAGTCACCCCACTCTGAAACTTTTCTTACTCATCTTGCCCTGGCTGTTTTTTCAGGGCTGCAAGACCTTGCTGCTGTGTGTTGGCCACAACTAGAATAGAATGTTAGTGTACAGTTCCACTGTTGATGTCTGTCCTTCTGCTAGGGCCTGTCCTTGATAGGCTTCCTACATGAGCACTCAGTGACATTGCTGTCCCTGAGAAGAGATGAACAGGAGTTCTGGTTGCAGATGTGATAATGAATGTGTGAAATTAAATATTTTTCATATTGAGATTAATATTAGTATATTTTCATACATGTTCTCCAGTATTTACAAAAATTTGCTGTTTTCCCAGGCATTTTTGCTGGTAGCTATTTTAGCTCATTCAGAACTTGTGTGTCTCTGGCGCTGTGCCCTGCAGAAATAACTGTTACATTCAGCTGCAACACAGAGATCCCCCCACCTTTTTCTCTTTTTCCCCCACTTTTCTGATGTCTGAACTATTAATGGGAGGTGCTGGTGACTTTGCCTCTGATTAAACCCCACGGTGAGGTTCTTATCAGGGGTGAAAAGGGTGGCTGCAGGAAGAACCCAGTACCTTCCACCAGTTCTGCAGGATGTTTGATGTCCTGGCACACACAGCTCAAGCAAAAGCTTGATGTTGAACAAGCTGTTTTGCTGTACTTGAAATGGAATAAAATGTTTTGACTTTGGTAGAGCCTGGATAAGTAGCAGTTTTATTACTGTAGCTGTGGCAGAACAGTTATCACAGTGGTGGAAGATCCATTCCTGGGTTGGAACTAATGGTCACCTTAAAAGCATATGGGGATATTGATATAACAACCAATCTCATGTTTTTTCAAATTTGAAAAAACAAAAGGGCAAATCTAAGTCACAAGCATAATGAAATGAGTGAAATATTAATAGCTTACACCACAGTTAACTTTTCATTTGCTTTAAAACCCAGTTAATTATTTTTAAAGCATACAAATCTTGGCGCAAAGGGATTTCTTTAATAGTTTGGGTTGGATTTTCCCCACCTACTAATTAGACAAAAATGTTCTCAAGTAATGTATATCAAATGTTCCACTTAGCTACTACTGTTGCTATATTTTAAACTTTTTTTTTTATTTAAACAGAGAAACCTCACTGAATATTTTGTTGCTGTGGATGTGAACAACATGCTGCAACTTTATGCCAGTATGTTGCATGAGAGACGAATCATTATTACCTCCAGCAAACTAAGCACTGTAAGTACTTCACACATCTCCTTTTAAGTAGGATATATTGAACATTTCACAAAATGACCTGCAGACCTTCATGGTTTTAGATATGTTCCATGTGTACTTATAAGACAATATCTACATACTCTTCTAATATATGGTTTTAGTCTGGCTCTTGAAGTACAAAAGTCTGATTTATATAAGACCTACTCAGATACATTAAGTCAGGTTAATTATTTTTCTTATCAGGAGATGAGAGTTCTTTAACTCTCCTGAGTTCATTTCTGTGCCTTCTAACCTAAAAAGAATTCTTAAGGGCTATTATAAGATCTTTATTATTCACTTGTGGCTTATTCCATTGGAGCTAGTTGAAAGAAATCAAGAGTCCCTAATAATAGCTGCTATCCTAACCTGGTAATAGGTAGATTCATCTTTGTTAGAGTGGTGTGGGAGTGCACACTGTAATATCTCTGATTTGGAGCAGCTCTTCAGACTGTCAATAATGTACAACTCAAAATAGCAGGTTTTTAATTAAAGGTTTTAAGCTGCTGCTCACATTAAAATGCCCCCCCCCCCCCAATGCTTGCTTAGACTGCTTAATAAAAGAATGTTGCGTTTTGTTTGGAAAGTATACCTAAATATTCAGATGCCATTTTACTTTACTCTTCACAAAATCTTACAGCTTTTAAAAATCCTCTGTATTTTGAAAATACTCCCAAGTTAATTTTGCATCAGTACAAGACTGTCATTTTATAACTAAGTTTTAATCATAGAGTATAATTCTTATTCAGAATCTTTACCATATTAAGCAGCGTTACCTTAATTTTTTTGAAGAATGCTGTGTAAAATGTTTAATATGCTGTCTGTGGTGGAAAATCAATTCTGTATTTCTGAACACTGCTAATTGCACTATCAAAGAAATGAACACATGGGTACAAGGTTGGATATAGTATTAAAAATTACTATTTTCAAAGACTTGCAGGTGCTGTAAGGAGTGAGAATTCTCTGATTATAAATAGTGGATAAAAATCCTTTCAATTTTTTTGATTCCAAAGTAAATTGAAGATGGAGAAGATTCAGAATTGCCATAAAGGGCTGACAGGTTTTACAATTGCAGGTTGTAGTAGCAATTATATAATCGCCTTATTATTTTTTTAAAACACCACGGTGTTGGGTCCCTGGATCTGTGACCAGCCCTGCACTTAGGGCAGTGCACAAAGGCAGCACTTTCCCAGTGCTCCGCAGGGTGTGGAGCTAAATCAGTCCTGGGAACTGGAGTGAAACAAACGTGGGGTCATACAAGCAGAGGCCACGTGAACAACTGAAAACCAGCAAAATAAATACTAAATTAATTCAGACAATCTTCACATTGCTAGTCTCTGATATATTTTTTAACCACCAAAGATTTTACTTTTCCCTAGGAAATTTCCATGTTTATTGCACGGTTTGTTTTTTTTCCGTCACCATGCTCCCCTTCCTTTCCTGAAATGGCTAGGGGAAGAATTATCCTTTACAACACAGTAATAAGACCTGAATGGGCAAATAGATTTTGAAGGGAAAGCCCTTGCAAAGAACCTGTCTTAGCAGAAGCTCACATGATGTAGCAAACCTGTGGAATCAGAATTTTTTTTCACTTTGCCAGTCTGCTTGCTATATTTAAGGGGGAAAAAAGGGAAAAAAAAAAAAAAAAGAAATACACCATTAAAAAAACTCAGCTCCAATGATGCCCCAGTCAACTCTGTTTTACTGCTCCAGTAGAGAGGAGATAGGAATCATGGTGGCAGCTCTGAGCCTGTGGAAGATTCATTCTGCAGGTGAGCACGTGTCCGTCTGCTTGACACGATTTGGAATTGTACTCTCAGCCTACATTTAGATCTGCTTAAGACTTGTTTTTGTTAGGCTGAACATCCCAGCTGGTCTCCATGGCTATGATGTGACAAGAGAAGAGGAAGTACCAGAATTAGACTGTGCTGATCTAGACCACCTTGTTTACATGATCAGATTCTGATCATGAATATTCTGGTTGTGAGAAATTTCCACTTTGTTTACAGTTAGCTGTTCATTCCTAACTTTTTAATGAATTAATAGCCATCTTGCTGGTGTCTTCACTTGAAAATAATTTATTATTTTTATTTATTTTATTATTATTTATTACTTTCCAGACAGTTGTAGTGGTGTTTGGACATCCTGGAGAGTGTCCCCAAGCTGTGAATGTAAATAGTAACTTGCAAGTGAAATCCAAAATGAGAGAGCACATCAGCTTTGCTTTTTTCTAGTTGCTTTTTCAGTCTCTTAGCATTATTTAAGTCATAGCTATACAAAATTACTGCCGCATCATGTTGGATCCACTTTTGATACAGGATTGTTAATTTTCATTTGCAGTAGTGAGTTCTGATAAAACAGAAGAGTAGACCTGGCTTACTAAGAGCTTCAGTTCACAGAAGTGCTGCCTGCTCATCTCTTTCATGAACAGAACAGGAGTGATGCATGGCTTGCTTCTTTACGGAGCAATATAGTTTAAAAAGTTAATGAAACACTGTCCAGTATTGCCTACAAGAATTTAATTGGATTGCCAAGAATGATTAAGTGTGTTTTTGGCATAAGATATTTCTTCTTTAAAATGGGGATTGCTTGATGCAATACAGTAAGCAAATGGAGTGTATTTGGACATTAGCCTTTGCAGGCTTTGTGCTGTTTTACTGTTGCATACAAAACACAGCAGGCTGGTACTTTCTATTACAAAGGTCATGCTTTAATATTCCTAAATTACAGCTTGATACTTGAAAAGATTATTTGTTCAAAAATAGTGCAATCAAGCACAACTTTCTGTTAAGGGAGTTGTGCCTTATCTTTGGGGTTAACTGAATATCAAGTGTTTATGTCAGTTCATGAAGACTGGGTTGTGATGTCACCTTCAAGTTATCAGCTCTGTTTCGGTTCACTATCTCAGGGCAGTGACTGATAACAAAAGGCATAATTCAAGGCCTTGCTCGCTTTCTCCTCGCCCTTCTTGTAGGGGCCAGGAATGGAAAACTGCCCTTACTTATGTTCAGGAATTCTTTGTCTACCATTTCTGTCCTATTAATTTCATACTGTCAGTATACTCAAGTAAAGGATCAGTCCTAGTACGGAAAAAAGCAGGGGACGGGGATGATTCTATATTTAAAGGGGTTTACTGTAGAGGAAAAAATAAAAGAAAAGAAAGTTGCCTGTTTGAAGCTGCTGAGTAGAGTTTTTAATTTTGAAAAACCCCAAAAAACAGGAAAAAAGAGAACCATCTTGAGGGTGTTTCAGTTTATATTTTATTTCAGCCAAGCAGACTTTGTTTTATGTGCATCTTCAGATTTTTGCAGCTGTTGTGTTTTCTTTGCATCTTCCTTGAAATTGATTTTCTGTGGGTTTATCCCCTTTGAAAACTCCTTTGGTGTAGATGTTTGTCTGCTAGTCCTTCCAATTACTACCAAGACATAAGTGGAAACGTCCCACCACTCCATTCTGTTGTAGCTTCTGGGTCATTATTTGCCCTAACTGTTGATTCTTTTATTAGCTTGACTTTCCAACCACTTTAAAAATGTGATTATCACCAACCTCACAGCTTGCTTCAGGCTTAGTGTTAGAGCGAGATGGATTCAGCTAGCCTGAGGATTATGCTCTGTAAGATCTGTATGTAGCAAAAATTACCATTTCTGGCTCTTGAACAGTAAACTATGAAAGAAAAACAAATTATATGGCTTTGGATTAAGTGAAAGGATGAATGAAACAAAGGGATTGATCTGTTCACAGAGGTGACTGTTAGTTATTTCCCTTTAGCAGCAAAAGGAAGACCTTTCCTAAATGTCATGCTGTATGTTCTTGCACAGTGCAGTTTTCTCCCATGTCACTGCATCTGCATGTATTCTTATCAGTTGCATGGAGCTGTATGAGTTTCAGTACAAACAATTTTTTAATTCGTCTTTCTATAAATTATTAAAGCGCTGGGGTTGGATTTTCCAGGAAGGCTGAACTACAGCATTGATTTTATGCATGCTGGAGGCAGGCCCTAGATGTTTTGGCCCCCAGTGCACCTGCTGTGGTAGTCTACCAGAACATCATACCATACTCTCATGTATTCAAAGCAAAGGAATAAATCATGATTTTACAACAGTGCATCAGTTGACTTATTGCTGTTTTGTGACCGGAGGTAGGAAGGATTGCTGTTTAAAGCCATGTCATCGGTTCTCAAGTCACTCAAGCATGAAAGCTTGTCATATGCCTCTGTAATTGTACCTCTGCAGTCTCTCCCTAACTAGTCAGCTGGGGCTGTGTGTTCGTCTCCAACACCCGGCTGGCCAGTGTCTGACAGGAGCTTTCTCATCAGCCTGTCAGTAATATGCTAACTAGACGGGATCTTCTGCGGCCGGCACTGGCAAGTGGAAAGGATGCTACACTTTAAAGCAAATGTCTAAATGTTATCTCCACTTTGACCAGTATTTGTTTCGGGTAATACAAGCCTGATGTGTCTCAGAGCACAGTGCTTACAAGTTCTGCTTGGCTCTGGGTTTCTTTGGTAGCCCTACAAAAACAGGTGTGTGTGTCAATAGAAGATACAGATTTATTTGTTGTGGTGGTGAAGGAGCACTGAATATAAATTTACACACAAACATACTTTTGTGCAATCACTTTTACTGTTGCTTCCATGCAAAGAGAGCTTTCTACAGTTGCCCCCAGGTGCCCTCAGTGAATTGGACTGATTGTCGGCTTTATTCTCTTTGACTCATTAGTCTTGTTCAGCTCTCGTCACACTATCCGTAGTTGCTCAGGAAAAAATATTACAGATTTAAAATTTAATTTTTATCTCAAATTCATGTGACCTGGAAATGTTTAAGGGCTAAATTTAATTCTTAAAAGTAAGGAAATGGGTATGAGTTTATCATTAACTTGCAAGGCAGAACAGATATTCTTCTGATACTCACTGTGCTCCCAGAAGCATAATTAGAATTAATTTTGGAATAGAACCTCAGCTGGGCCATTTGGTCTGGAAGTAAATGACAAGTGGCATTTAATATTTTTTTTTTGAGTTCAGGTACAAGCAGTCTTAAGATAAACTGGGCAGGGGTGTAAACTGTTGTAGGTGCAGTTAAGTTCCCATTGGAGCACCTTTAGGGAGCACACTTCCAGCACTGAGGCAGCGGGATGTCAGTAGGGAATAGAGTGGAGTTAGGATATACAGACCTGGAAAGCTCTCTCAGCCTTGAGGTTTAGAATAGTTTTCCCATTGCCACAGCATAATATTAGGAGAAATAATTGCTGAAAGAATTTGGGGAAAGAAATTGAAATGCGTGGTCCAAAAAATCTTTTTCTTTAATGAGAGTGGGGGGGAACAGCCAATAAATAGTTGCAAATTGCTATTACCTGACATCTGTGTAAAACGTGAAGAACTTCATTGCTGGTTTCTATTAAAAAAAAAAAAATCCCAAACCTCAAAAATCGACACTTTAAAAAAAAAAAAAGGCATGTAGACAGAAAGAGAGATCTACATATTAGTTTCAGAATTTAATTTTTCACTTAGTAGCACTGCAGAAAGAAGAAAGTTCCAAGATTGAGTTAAACCGGGGCAAAGTTGTTTCTTTCTCCAGCTCATATGAGATTTGGCAATTGAGTAGAAACTGAGGGGAAAAACGCTGTGTAGAGCCAGTGCGGGCACTGCTGTGGGCACAAGCACTCTGAGAGAAGCCTTTAGGAACTGAGTCCTTTGTGGCTGGGCTGAAGGGGAACTGAAAGGGAAAGAGTCCCTATTCTGTTGAGCAGAACTGGCTCACCCCCTACAAAAAGTCCCACTAAAGTCATTTGGTGGTTGTGTGAAGCAAAAGAAGTGAGGAGCAGTTGCTGATGGGTGCATGAGTGTAATACCAGCCCTTGTTCTCGTGTGCTGGTATGGCAAGATTTCCCCTTTTCACACTTGCTACTGCTTTATCACTCTTTTTTTCCTAAATTCACCAATGATAAGATGAGCTGTAGCATCATTGGTGGTTGTCTCTACTCTTGCTACAGTAAGTTGTCTGTCAGCCATTCACAAGGAAGTTTTTCCTTGCTGGTTCTTAGCGTAGAGCAGAAGAACATGCCATGGAGTTCCTTTGGAGGAGGAAATGTTAATAAAAAATTATTTTCCTGGAAGTCCTGTCAGAGGTGAGAAATGTTTGCAGAACCCTCTCATTTTATGGGAGGGTGGCTCTTCTTCCATGGAGACAGATTATAAAATAAAGGAGGAAGGAAAGGACGTGTCAGGAGCTGGTCAGGAAAAGGGACAGGAATGTGTGAATGTTTGTGGTGTTCTGTGTTTTTGTGATCAAGGCAGAGATAAAGAGGTTAGGGAATAAATGAAGGTCGAGATGGGAATAAACAAATCAAGAACATATAGAGATGAAGAAATGTGAGGAAACTGCAATTTTTTGAACAGATGATAAAAAGAAGCATAGTTAGTTTATTATAGGATAAATGAGTATCATAACAGGCATGGTAGTTAACCTGATCTCTAACATGTTAGGGATAAAACATGATGATTAACTTCCAAGAGTTCCATTTTCAACCTATAAAAAATACAAAAAACCTTTGTGGTATGAAAGTATTGAGCAACTGAATGAAGTTACATGTTTTTTTCTCTACACCCACACCTACTTTGTTAGATAGATACCTCTGATTATCTGTAAAAGCGCCTGTAGGTCCCGGGTGTAGGCACAGTATGTCAGTGGTATTCCTTGTTGAGCACTCACCTGTCTACTACTGCTTCAATTCTATTTTCTGCTCAGCTTCCGTTATTGGGAAACATGTCACTCCAGGAGCCATAGGCAAGGACCAAGCCGTGTCTGCAGCCTTCTCTTTTCTCTTCCAAACTAATGCACAAGAATGATGCCATAATGCTGCTTTGTGAATCAAGAATTGCAAGAAAAAAATGAAATTGATTGTATATGAAGTGCTGTCAAAATCATGAATAACACTTGTCTCTTCCCTTTCCTTCCCCCAGAAAGAATGATAAAAGGAAGTGAATAATCCTAAAAAAACCCATCAGCAATTCCAGGAGAAAATAAGTTTTTTTATATACGTGTTTTCTTTTACATCTTTAATTTTTACAAGGGAAAAATTTAAAATTTTCATCTGTGAACTGGAAATATATTTCCCTTTCTCTCTCCCTTCTGTGAGAGAAGAGAGCTGGGTTTTCATCTTGCAAACAGGAAGAAAATGCATTATGGCTTATTTAAGGTCCTCCCTCTTTTTCTTCCTAAAGATTATGGGGATGGCAGATGGAAAATGATTAGCCAGGAGCTAAATTAAAGACTTACATAGAAGTGGCTTTCTATATCATGGCTTGGATGATATATTCTGTTCTCTTTCATTGCTATTTTTTTTCTCACTGACTTCTCACCAATGCCAGCAGAATGGGCTAGTTTATCATTTAGTCTGAGTGTTTAATCTTTAGAGCTGGGAATAGATTTATGCCCTCTTGTAAACTGGCAAAAGCAAGAGCTCTCTTCCCACTTTACTCCCCAGCAGTCTTCCCCCTGCCCTGCCCCTTGTTCAAGAAGTGGATGGAAAGATTAGTCTCCACAAATGTTAAGCATCTGTTACGAGTTTGGGGCCTGATCTCATTCTCAATCAAACAGGTTTTAGATGTGTTTGCCCCTCTAAAATTGGTTGTCCTATGAGTTGTAGTAATGTAGAGGAGTAGCTTCCTTTCACCTGTACAACTGTTTCCCTTTCAGGAAGCAAATAGTGGCTTCTCAGTAATTCTCGTGCACTGGGAGTGTTGGGGTAGGAGCAGCAACAGCTGGTCCAGGCTGATGGTAACTGCTGTAATTGTGGTAAGAAGTGGCCCAGCCCCTACAGTTTATTGCTATAGGTATTAATGAGTGGATGAGATAACAAAACTAAGCACAATCTTGGGCATCTTTCAACATATGTGTGGTCAAGGCAGTGGGAGGGAAGCAGTTCTTTGGCCCATTGGGACTGTGAGGGAGGAGGGAGAGAGCACACCAGTACCCATTTCTGGACATGGTGTTGACAGAGATTGACAGTGTTTGATGATTTTTCAGGAAATGGTTTTATCACAGTAGTTCTTTAGTTGCTTGCGGTAGATTTTGAAAGGTTGTACAGAATCACAGGTTAATTTTACTTTAGCATTTGTTGAACTTCTGTTGCTGTTTTTGGCTTTCTGACAAGATTCTGCTAATCAGTTTCTGTCTTTCTAGTTTGTGCATTGCAGTGTGTGTAAATCTTGCCACCTATGCTCTTCCTCTCTTCTTACCGTTGATTATAGAAAAGGCTTTGAGGAAAGTAATTTATATAGACAGAAAGAAACTGTCAGGTAACTTTTGTGCAGGATACAGGTATTTTCATGTTACTCATTGAAATTACGTGAATAATAGATATCAAATAAGCACTATCTGTGAGTCTGCAGAAAATGTTTCAGCTGAAGCAGTGTGGCTCTAGACATGTCGCAGTGTTTTAGCAAAAGCTAAAATGAAGAAAAGGAAGAAAGATAACAGAAAAAGGGACCAGTCCCCTTGAAATACAGAGCAGAAAGATTCACTGATAGGTGAGCATTGGGGTAGCAGATACACACATCAGAATTACTGCATCCACGTGAGGGAGGGGAGGAGCTGCACTCTTTGTGTTCCCAGGAGCAGGTAAACCTGCTTTGATCAAGTCTTGAACTAAAACTTCTCCTGGCTGTTCATGTTCATCAGTGCACAGATTTTGAACAACAGCCTTCTCAAGTTGTCTGCTTATTGCCATAAGTGGAAAGTAACTCATTGTTCTCTAGAATCAGGGCATTATTTCAGTCTTGTAGCAATTTGGTAGCAATCAATTTTCTGTCCCCCAATAATGAATTTTGCTAACGAACTCTGTAATGTGGTCTCCCACTAATTGGTAGAGATGATATTTTCACTGGGCATGAAGTTTCAGAATTTTTATCTTGCAGGGGCAAAGATAAAAATTATTTTACCAGAATCATTGCAGTACTCTGGAGAAAACACCCATTACTTTCCTTGCAGGATATGAAAGCTCACATGTTGATTCTGGCTGCAGTATCTTATCAGGAGAGATCAGAAACAGACTGAAACTTTCAGTTGTACTCAGTGCTATTAGTAAACCTATTACTGATAAAATGAGACATAAGGCTTCTTCTCATGTCCAGTGCAAATGTTCAAATTAAATGTGTTCATTTGTTAGAGGGTTGAACATAGAAATTTTGCTTTTAACTAATTCAAATCAATTGACTCATGCTGTTTGTATAGTTTAAAAACAAATGATTTAAACCCATTTTAAAAAGATAATTAGACTTATTTTTGAAAATAAAAGTTGTTTAACTAAAAGACATTCTTTAACATGGAGAAAAAAAACAGTCTAAAATCAAAACTGATGGAAGCAAAAATATTAAAGGTTCTGTTCAATATTGGCAAATCGGCTTACTTAGAAACTGCCTACCCATTTTTTATGGTTAGAAACACAACTCTAATAGGTCTTTTCTAATGCAGTGAACTACAGGAGGATGTCTCAACATTTGTTGCCTCAAACCAGGTAATAAATTACGAGATTTGCAGAAACTAGGTTCTGCAGCACTTCTCTGCTATAATTCGGGATTGTTTAGCGAACTGCAGAGTTGTGCAGTTATCTGTGTGTGTGTATACATAAACATACAGCAAATTTTATTGCACAGAGGATTTTGCCTTTTATATAAAACTTACCTGTAAAAGGAATCACAGTTCAAAGTTGATGTTTATCTTCAGTTGTCAGTGGAAAAATAAGTAGGGTTGCACACAGTCTTGAGAACAACTTCAAGATAGTTTGGGAGAATGTCTACTGAAGATAACATCAAGATAATTTAGGAGAATGTGTACCTGTTTTGAAAACCGTATTTTCCTGATCGATGATGTATCTTTCCTTACTATTATTCTTTTAAAAAGGTAGTTCTTGATAATTCCTTTCGGAATAGATAGCAGTCAATTGACAGACTCCAGAGAGATGCCTTTGTCCCTACATAGTGTACGGAATTGTTTTCTGCAGAGGATTTCCCCACTTGGTCAAGCAACAGACTCTCATTTCTTTGCCTGGGAGTTTGTGCTGTGTGCTCTGTTTGAGGATCTCCTCCTGCAGCCTTTGGCAGGTGCCTGCCGGGCTCTGATCCGAAGTCCAGAAGCTGCTGGACACCCCCAAATCCAGTGTCACCTTTGCAGAGTTGTGATGTAAACAGTCGAGTTCTGCCTGGTGCCTGGCTTTTCAGATCTCTTGAACTGCCTGGTTCCTGAAGACGTGCAGCATTATTCCAGGGTTCACAGCAGTTCCCCTTCTGTTCAGTGGAGTGGATGTGTCAGTTAGAGTAAGGTTTAAATAACTAATGCATTTGAGAAATGTAGGCACCATTGAAACAGTACGAAAAGCAAAAGAGATTTTTTTTTTCTAGAAAATTTGCAGATTTTAATATGAAACCCGTAGTTATCTCATCAGTATTTGCTTAAAGGCAGAGTTGGCAGGATATTAAAATGTCACACAGTTTGAAGAGCAGCACAATCCCTTAGCTGCTTGTGTTACAGGCTATATACAACAGGAAACTATAAAACATATTCATGGCACACTAAAATGTTTGGAAACCTACTGCAGCAGCATAGAGGGAAATGTTTAAATAAGGTCTTACATTAAGATGATATCAAACAGAAAAGCAAGGAACAGTACAACAAAAGCTTGATGTATAAGTAATCAAGTCTTTACCTTTCCTGCTAGAAATAATAAAATTTAGTAGATTAAAAAATTATAAATGTTAAATAGATGCTAGTGTGAGTGCCACACTAAAATACAGATTATAAAACGAGTTAATAAAACTTCAGATGTTTTTAAGGAATTGCACGCTTCCTTTGTTAAAGTGAGAATTGAAATATAACAGATATATGCATGAGATAGGGAAATTTCTTCATGCAAATGGTATAGTCATCTTAATTCATAATTTAAGAATGCCTATTAAGAGGAGGAGGAGGTGACTGTATACATCAGGGGATATCCTGTATAACTGTATGCTCAGCTTTATTTCAGCCTCTGATTGAAATACATGAAATGCTAATTTTTATATAGGTTATTGTAGTTTGAAATTTGTATACTGTGTACAATAGTATGTGGACATACTAATTAGTAATTCCATATCCATTCTGAGTGAAAGAGAAAAAAACATGATGCTGAGCTGGACTGTGCTATCAGTAGTGTTAGTTAAACTACAGAGAGACATAATATGGAAATAAACCTCATAAATCCCACTGTGTAGGAGAGCGATAAGGTACTCATTTATTTCATCCCCCAAATCAGTTCTTAGTAACCACGCAGTAATTATTAAAATAGCCATTATTATAAGTCCAAAATGAGAGTAGTGGCAGAGGTGTGGTGTAAAGCTAAGAAAGGAGATGTTAATCTGAAAGGAAGAGTTTAAATAGGGAATTATGATATCCTTGGCTTTCTGCAGTGTAGCTGTCAGGCTCGGGCAGCTCGCTGGTCAATAGTGACATTCTGTGTGTCAGTGAACAGAGTCTCCTGATACCTTAACCTGCAGTTCACACATTACTGAAGCTCCAACTGTCGAACATTCAAGTCCCTTGGTACCACTGCAGCTTCCAGACTCTCCTGGCTGGCTCATGTTTCATTCTTTGGCAATTTGCCCTAATGATATCCCTCAGGAGCTTTCAGACCCTCTTCTTTTCCATATTTAATCGTGTTATATTAATCTGAGTGCTGAGCAAACTGGGCTGCACAAATGGTAATTGTCTGTGATTTCTGCTGCAATGGTTTTATAACTGCTTTTTTTCATTTTTAGTGTAAAAATACATGTACAAAATTGTAGCGTAATTTTTATTTACAAGTCTAAATGTCCAAGACAGCCAGAGTGTGAACGCTTTAACTGCTGATCTGTTCCACAAAGAGGGTTGGTTCCTTTCCATGTAAAATCCATAATGTTTTAGCACTTGCTGTATGGGCAGGATTTACATTTTATTTTTAGCTGTTTTATTTTGTTACTGTGAAAGTTCATGTCTAATAACCAATGCTATTATCGAGTTAATCTCAGGTAATAATTTTGTTGTGATATAAAACATTAGGACAGCCTTGTCTTTTCCATCAGCTTGGTAACTTCTAAGTGGGGCATTCACTTTAAATTTTTTTTCCCTTTTTTAATGAGGTTTGTGGGTAGAAGCTACCTTCTTTTGAACAGAGTCTCGATTTTTTCTCATTCTGTTGTAACTCTGTGCCTGCATAACAAAATAACAAAATTTGAGCGACTCCCTCATAGCAAAGATAGATCAAATTTGAATTCTTTACATATTGCAGATTATTTTGTTTATTTGTGCAATGAACTTGGCCCCATTTCTAATGAATCCCATAGTTATTTGTTTGTTTGTTGTGGGGGTAATGTGGTGGTTGTGGTGGTTTTTTGTTTGTTTTAGAAAACCAGAGATGTCCTTGTTGCGTGGTAAGCAGTTTGTAGCACCTCGTTTCTTGATCAAGGAGTTCTTCATTTTCCATGATCCTTGTGCCAGGCTTGAAAGTCTCTGTTTTGGGAAGGGAGTTTTGGAAAATTGTAATAAAGTTGCTTTTCTGTTACAGGGAATATTCAGTTCAGATTTTTTTTTTTTTAAGATAGTTTGGAAATCAAGATAGTGATAAACAGGAGTTAATCCTGCTTCTGAGTTTAGTGCTGTTCTGTGGCTTCATGCAGCTTCAGATCAATCCCAGTTAGAAATAGCAGAAATGGGGACCAGAAAACTCCCCTGAGTCTTTCCCACTCAGTGGAGCCGAGTGAAACTGGGGTGCACTTTAGTCCTGTGTGTTCATGGCAGTTACTTATGTTTGACCATGACTGCATCAAGTAATTCATGATTATTTCCCTTTTTC
>WEIT01023798.1:7880-42123 GCA_013389985.1 Dryoscopus gambensis | reverse complement strand
TTTCGGGGTTTTTTGTATTTTGTTTGTTTGTTCATACTTTTTTTGGCAGTCATGTGGGAAAGTACGTTTTGCAGGAATATTGGCAATGGAAGAAATGAGTTTCACACATGAAGGTTTACCTGTGCCAGGAAAACAGAGACTGTGAAAGGCTTCCATGGAATCCTGTTAGCAGCACCTGGCATGGCAAGCATTTTGTGCCCTCTGGTGTAGCCATGCACCATTTTTCAGGGTGTCCCATGGTGGTACAACCTGTACTGCCTCCACTCCTGCTCTGTGTGAGGAGTTACCATCAGCCCAGACATGAAAGTCGTCCACAGACGCAGATTTTGCAGTTGGAGGCCAAAGAATTTGGTGACAAAGTGGGAACCAAGTAAAAGCCAGCATGTGGTTGCAGAACAGAAGGTGTTTGAATCAGAACAGAAGAGAATTTTTACAGAATTTTTGGGGGAGAAGTCAGAGGAACTTAACATACTAAATCGTTGAGCCCTATCACCTAATCACACACCTACACATCCCTACTCATGTTGATTTAGGCCATGTCCTTGGCATTCCTAGAACCATACCTAGAACCTTTCACCCTGTTGCTACCTATTTTTGCATCAACCTCCTTGAAGTAATTTTTCAAAGTCCTCATTTTGGGTTGTTTCCTGATGACGTGGGTTGTGTATGCATGTTATTTATTCATATATATCTTTTTCATACAATTCCCAGTCCTTTCTTCCTAATCTAACCTCTATTTTTAATGACCAGGTACAACAGTCATGCTAATTTCTTTCACAACCAAAATAAGTTAACAAAAATAAGCTAAGAGAGGTGTGGATGGATTATTTTTACCACATTTTTTTCCTAACTAAACTAATGTCACAGGCTTCTTTCTGACATTTCCCATAATCTATACTTCTCTAGTTTTTGTTGATTTTCTACATCTAAGAAAAATTGAAACAGAGGGAAAAAAACAATAAAGCAGTGTAATGGCACAAAAATATAATTTGAATCCATAGTGCATGGCAAGTTCATGCTAGAATCAAAATTATCACTTACATTTGTGGTTTCCTCAAAGCAGCTCCCAACCCACTGCTGCATTTACATTTGATCAGTTTTTAAGTGTACAAACTATTAAAAAAGAGAGTTCCTCACAAAAACTAATGATGCAGACCACAGTTTTTTTCATTAGCTTTTTCGCAGCTTGACACTGACAGTTTTGGCTGGGTTGATGTTTGTTTTGAGTTCAAAACTTGCCTTTAATTTTGCCTGTTTCTTGGACTAGAAATGTTGATGTTGAGATCTTTTTCAGATAAACGGGTTTAATTCTGGGAGTTGATGATCATGCTGCCGTATTGATACAAAGCACTCTGGGACAGCTCTGTCTTAGAGCATACACATTTACCTCAGTGTGAGAAGTTTTCCTTTGAACATATATCTACTTAAACAGCAATTCTAATACAACCTTTTATAAGAAATGCACGTGCATATGCATATACATATATCTATACACACACACGTATTTTTTTGTCTCTAACTGGACTGCCTTCAGAATTTCACTTCCACTGATCCAGGTGTCAATGGGTAAAACAATAACATCTATCTATTTTTCTTTAAAGAAACTTTGAACATATCATAGGCTTGAAAATGTTCAATGTCAAATAACTGATGATGAATATGTATATTTGGAACTGAAAAACAAAGTGATTTGCATGGGGATTCTAAAGTGAACTGAGGTTAAAATTAGAAAGTGGTCCAAAAAGGAAAACAGATCAATCTGCTGCTAAATACTAAGGGTTTCCTCTGCAGTGTATGTTAATTGGTATTCATTAATTTGTATTCACAACTTGTCTACAGGGTCTATACTTTATTTTTAGAGAAATTGAGGCAGTCGAAGGAGAGAAGTTCACAAGATTTAACCCTGAAAAAAAAAGAAAGCAATACTCAAACACAGATTCTAGTTCAAGAGTTCCTGGCATGACCACCAGAGTATCTAGGTCAGCGCAAATGAAATGGAGCAGTCCTGTCGTAACCCAACATCAGCAGGAGAACGGCCACCTGCACAGACTGCTGGCTCCATAGGAACAATACCTCTCTTTCCACTGTCAGCTGAAAGAGTATGAAACCAGGATGGAACTAATGTGTCTGGCTCTCTTTTTAGTCTAGTTTTTTGCCTGCCTTCTAGACAAATCCCATATTATCTCCTTTTTCTAATTGTAAAAGAAAGGACAGCTACACTTGCTGTTATGGTTAAGATTTTTGCATCATGTTTAACTGGCACCAACACCTACTTGTTCAGTGGCCTGAAGTAAGGTGGGCCTGGGTGGGATTTTCAAGAACATGAGGGCTGTATTTCATAAAGTTCTTTAGAAATCTGAAGATATAAACAAGCATACAGTTCACTGACTGACACATATCATGCCAGTTCAGGTACTTATCAAGATCCTCCAAGGCAACTAATTTTCATGTTTTAGGAACTAAGTGCTAGAAATGGTTAAACACTTTAGGTGAAATGGTTTTCCATTTGCAAAGGCATTTTTTCTCAGATTCAAAGCATTTCACAGAGATGTGGCAAAGTGCATGACATTTCCTAGAATTGAAAGTGAAACTAAATTGGATTGAACTTATCTCATTAAAGTAGATATTATTTCATACAAATAACGGGAAAAATATAACTTTACTGTTTTCTTATATTTCATTTTGAAAATTCATTACATATTCAATAATATAAAAAGCTAGACAACAAACATAATTATGTTACAATATTAACAAACAACCTGAAAATCAAATATGTTGGTGCTTCCAAACTGAAATTTTAGTTCTAGGAGAAATTTTGAATCTGTGTTTTGATTTGATATAAAAAATAAATTTCAGAGTTTCCCAAGTAAAGGGAATTTTTATTTTTTTAAGCAGTTCTAATAAGATCTCTGAAAATCTGGCACTCAGAGCTGGCTTAACTCTGTTGGCTTTCATGCACTTTGTAATATTCCTAGAGACTTCAAAGGAATCAACTAGCTTAATGCTAAGGGTTTTTAAAAATCTCATTCTCTTTCTGTTCACAGTCTGTATAATGGGGAAGTGATTAGAATATCTATACTACAGAGGTATTCTGAAGTTTTAATTAAGTTCTAGAAATTAATTCAGGATCCTGAGATGGGAGAAATGGAAAGAAATATGTGCTCTGGAGCCTCTGGATGCAGGCTGTGAAGCTGTAGCCACTTTTACCAGTTGAAAATATGGAACTTTTAACTCTCAACACTATGATTGGGAGCTAAATGTCTCTCTGTAAGTTGTGAAATGAGGAAAATCTTTGCGTATTTAGAAAATTCTTTGCTCATGTTTTGTAATGAGATGTTCAATAGTCTCAGTCTTCAGTCTTTAATATTATTCCTTGCTAGGATTCTTTTTGTCAGCCGCTCGTAGATGTTCCTCTGACTGCTCAGTCTTCTTTCCATCTCATCAGAATTCCTCATTTCAATAAAAATACAGGCATTTTTATGATAGTTTTTTTTTCATCATTTCCTGGTGCCTTAAGAAATAACTGTTTCTGTCTGAGCGTGGTC
Organism: Dryoscopus gambensis; assembly: GCA_013389985.1. Classification (NCBI taxonomy): domain Eukaryota; kingdom Metazoa; phylum Chordata; class Aves; order Passeriformes; family Malaconotidae; genus Dryoscopus; species Dryoscopus gambensis. Next base: position 38,578 of record WEIT01023798.1, on the reverse strand, counting down.
AAGACTGACATCAGTATAAGTCTGGGTATTGGTGTGCATTCCGATATACTTATCTTTAGAAGAAAAATCATTTAAATGTTTCCCTGTCCCACTATGAAATGTCAGCCTCTTTAAAATCTCTTGAGTGCAAAAGCCTGTGTGATTGGAGATTGTGGGAGAATAGCTACTCCTCCTTTGCTGATCCTTCTGAGACACACTAGAGATGGCACACATCCTCCTGCTTTTGTGAGGACGTGACCTCCATATAATACCCACAAGGCAAAAGCAGATCAAAAATGCTGCATCTTTCTCTCTTGGCAGGTTCCTTCAGAAGTGGGCATTCAGGAAAACCCACACTGAGGGGGGAGTTCTCTGAACTGTTGCAGAGGTGAGGGAGAGTGATGATCCATAGACACGGCACTCAGTCAGCAAGTTTTCAGTCAGAGTGAACATGTGACAGTTGTCACCCTGCTCCACAGGTAAACTAAATGAGGTGGGTTTTATCTACAAACTGAAAGCACATACCTACATGATACACAGAGAAACACCTGCATGGCCATCCTAGACAGGTTTGGAAAGTTTCTAGACAACCTGGTCCACTACATGTAATACACAAGGTCAGACAACTGATATTTTCCTTTCCAGTGGATTTTAATACTTACTCTGCTTCCACCCTGAGCCTGACACTGAAACTATCCTTTCTGATTGAAGATATTTCTGTAACTGCCCTAACCTCAGAGCTCAGCTGTGGGTTTTTTGCCTCTGGGCACATTTCCTTGCTTGATGGTAAAGTACCTATCACAAGTGGTATCTCAGAAACCACTGCCCCTTACAGCATCCCTTGTCCCTACTTCACAAAATACCTCTAATCATAACCTTTTCCTGCCAGGTGGGGCCAGTGGGACTTAGCAGCGGGAGCATGGACAGGACCTGGGGCAGGATGTGATGGGCAAGGCTAACACATAGCTGCAGCAGTGCCACGAAACAGAGGAGTGTGGGCTACCTCATCAGGTGTTAATGGGCTATGAAGAGGTCGTAACTTCTGGGTAAAACCCTCCTTTGCTTCTTTGGTTAATCTGCATCTCTAGTACTTTTCTGATCAAGCAATTTAGAAAACCAGTCGGCTTTAAATGGATTGCATTGGTCTGGGTGGGAAGTGCAAGGCACAGTGTCACAAAAATACTGTGAAGTTTTGAACATTAAAATAAATGTTGGCCAGTTAGATTGTCCAAAGCCTAGCAGTTTTCTATTCATAAAATACACTGTGAGAATCAAAGGAGAAAAAAAAGTAGCAATTGGTTTGGTTGTATTCTGAATAAATGGCCTCTAAAATATTTCAAATTTAGAAGTGGTAAATTAGAAAAATGTCATCCAAAGGATATTTTCTTCTTGTTCTTCCAGAGTATTTAGCCCCTGTGAAAACAAAACAGTATTGTTAAAAACAGAAGAATGGGTACCACGTTAGAAATGCAACAAGAACAACTGTAAAATCTCAAGTTTCTTGTGCTTCTGACTATAAAATGCCTCATGTGACTGGCATTCCCATAATATTGTTTTCATTTGCCCTAAACTGCTGTATCACAATGTCACACATAAAGTGGCTGCACTGGGGAAACGGATAAAATAGTCCCTACTCATAAGGCTTCTGTAGTGTTGGTTGGTTTATAGTCATAAACTGTTGTGGTTTATGATTCACCAAGGTGAAAGTATGCAACAAATATCAGATCCCTCCATGGCTCATGAGTTTTTCTCCCAAAATGAGACCTTTTCATGATTCAGGAACTCTGCTTATGCAATGAAAATAGATGCTAAGATGAAGCAACAAGTTTCTTTGAAGTTTCATTTCATTGCTGTGATATCAGACAAGACTTCAGCACTGCAGAGTCTTTACTCTGCAGGCACCTCTCTTTCTTTTTTGCATAACACTTAGTTACTCTCTCCAGAATGGGGAAGAAAAAAATAAAATTTTCAGCCTAAACAATTTAACCAAAAGAAACTATTCAGAATGTAAAGAGTTGATCTCCTGTTTGTGCAATGTAACTGGGAAAACTTTGAAGTTTGTCCTGTCTGTTCCCTCCCTTCTTTCTTTCCCCAACAATCTCCCAGCCAAACATTTATGGTTATTCACTTGACAGCCAATAAATAGCAAAGTGTTTGGGGGAAATCTGTAGTTTTTTTGGAAAGAAACCTATAAAAGAAAGAGATGCAGGGAGAAAGAGGAGGAGAGAGAGCGTAATCTGTACACCATCTGTTGCCTAGTGCAATTCATGCTGACACAGGGCTTTTTGACATTTTATACCTCAAATGCAAGCACATAGATCATTTCTACCTTGTACTTTTCCCGTCTCATTATCGGAATTTATTCCCTCGCTTTGTTGTTGGTGGAGTCCCTATTCTAATTGTTTCTTACATGTGCTGTAAATCTGTCCTCCAATCAGTAAAGCCCTGGAACATGAAACTGAGACCTAGCAATTTCCTTTGCTTACCAGTGCATCTGCTGGAGCGTAGTGTTGAAATAAAATGAAACATGTTTGCACTCTTTTTCTATCATACTGTAATGCGCCTTTCATTTCGCTCAAGGAATTTTTAATATTCAAGCCATACCCTGTGCATGAAGTCATTTCCCTTCGATATAATTGTAATGGTAATACGCATGGCCTAACTGGCAGTGGCACAGCTGGCTGCTTGCCACAGCTGAGCCTCTGACTCAAAGACTTTAATTCTGTCATGCCTCATCTGGTTTTATGTACTCTTTTGTAGTTAGTTCACAAATTTATTCTAGGGTATCCATTGAGATGGGCAGGCCATTGACTTTTCTCTAAAGATAGCACTCTAAACTAATGAAGGGCACCAAATATGTGCATTGATAACCTGTGTGCATACTGAATAGAAATCAGATTATAAGTCAATGTGCCTGTGTGGTCAGGATTTATTGACAGATGCTTAGACCCTGACTGTGAAAAGATTTAGTGGCAGTGAATAAAGGTAAGCATAGGCAAAAGTCTTGCCTCATCGCTGCCTGCAGGATCTGCTGTCACAAGTAGCAAGTGGCACAGGGTCTGAACAAGCTGCATTAGCCGGTTGTTACCCCACAGAACCATTTAATGAATTAATAGCTGTGTTTTGTTTTGTAGGCTTTAATTAACCAAGTCTTTCTGCAAAACTGTGGTGTGGCTTCAGTCCCAAGGAACTTTTAAAGTATCTCTTCAGGTTTGTTTTCACTGACAAGGTCAGAAGAAAGTTCTTCAGCCTAAACTACCATGTCCTGATGCTTTATACACCTACCATACCTCTTTCCCTGCATCTATCACCAGACCCAAAATGCATGCCCCCAAAGCAAGGTTCTGTGTTTATCTTTCTGATTTCATCCCTTTCTGCTTTCACTAAGGCCTTCCATCTTTATTTCTCTAACTCCCCTAAAAAAGTGATTGTTTCAAGAAGCCAGAATGTCTGACCCCTGCTTCCAATTACCCACTGGAAATATACTTCAAATGATAGTTACCATCTTCATCCATCCTCACCTTTCTGAATCTGCTGTTTGTCTCTTCTCTATTTGTCCATAATAACTTAGAAGGCTTGCTTTTGTCTATAAAGCTCAATGCACATCTACTGAGTTACAAGAGCAATAAAGTGTTGTTAACCAGGTTTATGGATCACTCACTTTCAGTCTATTGTTCAAATGTGAGCCTCCTCTGAAAGTTAAAAGCTCGTGGTGTGAATCGATCAGGACTTCATTTTATGCTAGCTGAAATCAATGACCAAGCCTGTTTCTTACTGTGGAAGAAAGGTCTTACTAGCTGCACACACTGCAGATTTTCTTCATTTGATGGTCAAGCCAAATGCTGAAAAAATGTTATTTGAACCAAAAATTTCATTCAACTTGAGATTAAAACTCTTTTTTAGTTGTGCATTAATTATAACTATTCTAAAATGATGAAGTAAAATTCAAAAGAAAATGCTGATTCAAAATGGGAAAAATATGACTTTAGGGAAATTAGAAAAAGTTTAGCCTTCTTTTAAAATCACTTTTTTTTCCCCTGACCTTTTGAGAACAAAATATTGTACCAGAGCCTTTTATAGGATTGAGGAAGTGAAGAAAATACAGTAAAGCAAATGAGTTCTGTCACCCTCAATATTTACTACGACTCTCAAATAGTGACTCAGCCAATCTGCTGTGTAGATCACCTCTGATCCGTATTTTGGGATGCAGGAGTAAATAAGCAGATATAAGGGAATATTGGCACCTTGGCAAGTTTTGCCCTGATAAGAAGCCAAACATAGACATAGTCTACATGTAAACTAAAGTTCACTGGTATCATTGTTTTAGGAAAAGAGCATCTCAGCCCTTTCAAGAACATATCCTGCTGTTCTCTTTTGAAGACTGCTTTGGGAATAGCAACTACCACAAGCAAAGTGTTTTCCAATTTGAAATCTAGGAACGGAATGTGGCAGACCTAAGAAGAAAAGACTAAGGGGAGACTCTTCTCTCATCAGAGTCTACAACTTTCTTGTGAGGGGAAGAGGAGGAGCAGGCACTGATCTCTTCTCTGTGGTGACCAGTGACAGGAGCCAAAGGAACCGAAGCTGTGTCAGGGGAGGTCTCGGTGGGATACTAGAAAAAAATTCTTCACGCAGCGGGTGGTTGGGCACTGGAACAGGCTCCCCAGGGCAATGGTCACAGCAGAAGCCTGACACAGTTCAAACCTGTGTTATGTCTGGGGACATAGTGTGATTCTTGGGGCTGTCCTGTGCCGGGCCTGGAATTGGACTCGGTGATACTCTTGGATCCCTTCCAACTCAGGATATGCTATGATTCTGTGAAAACTCACAATTTAAGGGCTTAAATTCTCAAAAATTAATGCCAATTTCGTTTGAAGGGTTTACATACCCCTTTGAAAAAGTCAGACAATTTATTCACATGCTCCAGCTATTAAGGATTTAACTTTAAGCGTTGAGTTTGCAAACTCTTGATTCTCTTCTCCACTGTGCCAATCTTTTCCCCTTCCTTCATCTCAAAAGAATCTAAGTTTGGAGTGTGTGCCAAGCAACCACTTTCCTAATCTTCCTGATAATCCATGCAACTGACTGATATGATAATAAGGAACAGAAGTTAATTACATTTGGTGAAAGCACAAAAAAATTCATTTAATGCCACCCACATCTCTGAAATACTATCCTGGCCCATGCTGTTCATACAGACCCATGCCAAAGGTAGCCAAAGGAAAAAAAACACTTGTGCCTCCAGTACGTGCTTGTGTTTAGAATTTTCCAGCCCCTGTTACTCTGTCCCCAATTTATTTTCTTCATATCAGCTTTAAATATGAGGTAGGTTCCCAATGTTTACTTAAATTTTTCAGTTTTTAAAAATAGTATTGCGTGCATATGATTCTCATAAAGCATTTTGTGCGGGGAGAAAAGTAAGCCTAGAGGCAAATCCTGTAACTCTCCAGACTGTAAAGACAGAATGATGACAAATTGTATAAATATGTGCAAATTGTCCAAATGATGTCATGTAGTCAGGCTTGCAAAAGGCAGGCAGAATATTTGAGTCTAAGGTCAGCACAGAGTCTGTCTTGGAATAAAATTGAGCAATTAGATTCAATTTGTTTAAATTTATCAGCAAGAAAAATGTTTTGTTTAATCTTAATCTTAGTCTTATTTTTCAAGCATTTTAGAACCTACTGTATTACTACATCAGTGAAGGCCCCCAATAAATTCAGGAAAAGCCTGATAGCAGCATGCATTAAGCAGGCTGCCTGTTGGAAAGGGTTGGTGAAGTAGGGCAGCATACTTGTGACCTACCACATGAAACTTCTCTATGCAATTTAAATAGCAAATTGCAGACCCTTGTAAAGGTGGGGGGGGTTTTTTGAAACAAGCAGCACTTTAGATTACTTGGGAAAATCGCATATTGAAACTTTTTGGGGCTAGACGACAGGAGTATGTTCTCTGGGCTCCAACTTGTCTGTAAATGCTTATACTGAAGAATTTTTGATTTACATTACACAGGTCTTCATTTCTCTCTTCCTCTTTTTCTCCCTCTCTCCCTCTCCACCCCTCCTCTTTCAGTATCAAGGTCAACCATCTCCAATTATTAGTCTGCAAACCATTTCTTTCTTCAAGTTTTCCCATTTACATTACATAGGTCGATGTCTCCTTGGGTCAAGCTGCTTTAACTTCCACTGCATTATTTTCTCACCTTCCAATGCTTTGCTTCCTCTCTGGTCTCACCCTCCACCCAGAGCCCTTCCAGGTTTGGCGAGAGCAAATTTCTGTAAAAAGGGAAAGAAAAATGGATTGTTTCTGCTTTCCTGACAAATTTCTTCTAGCCACAGCCACTGGAACACACGTCCATCTGAATGTGCAGGTGTTTTATAACTATGCAAGAGCTGCTTGTTGTCCCCTCACAAATGCATCTGCTTGTAGCAGGGACAATTCATTATCTGTTATTCAGGTTGCATACTTTGGTGGTAGGTGTGAATGTCCGTGTAGACCCTCTCAAACCTACTGATGTCTGAACACTTTGGAGCACCTCAGTAATATTCATTTGACAGATTGTGAAACTGTAGTTTTTGACAATAGACCTCTATTCCCAATATCAGCTGGACTTTAGTTCCCATCATTAAAAGAAACAAACTTACATTTACTTACTTTTATAGGTTTAAGAGTGAATGTCCAAAGAGAGAAGGGTGACAAATTAAAAACTCAAAACATTAAAATACATCTGTTGTGGCTCTGCCTGTGTGATACACAGGGTTTGGTATATTAACAGTAGTGCCTGCTGCACTTGAGAGGTCAAAGAGATTTGTTGTAAATATATAACATGCACTTGCCTCAGTCTCAGGATCAGTGTGCCTGCACACTTTTGTGAGCCATGACTCATACAAGGGGTCCGTGTGAGTAAAGGGTTTGCTTTCTAGCCTGCCTGTTTAGGAAAGAAATTAAGAACAGATGGAACCTGTTACAAAAGAATTTCTAAAGTACGAGCTTTAAAAATTGTTGGGTTTTTTATTTGGTTTTTTTCAAGAAAAAGAGAAGCTCTTACCATGTTAGTGGGATGATATGTGGTGCACAGCTAATTTGGCATCATGCAATCTGATCTAACATCAAGTTAACACTAGAGCTGCTGAATGAGCTATTCTCTAAACATGTTTCAGCTGCATGCGTTAAAGCCCCTGTAACTGCTACTTTTAAGAGTGCATTTAAAAGGTTGTGAAAACTGCTCCTTGTAATGATTTCTATAACAGGATCTCTGCAAACTCGCAGCTGGAGGCTATCAAACACACCCCTCCCTAATAGACAACACTGTGTGTACAATTAACACATTAATTTATGGAGTAAACTGATCAGGGGAAACTAGAGCTTCAAAGCCAAACACTCACCATTAAGGAAGAAGTGAAGTTACATGGCAGGAGCTGCCTTGCTCACTGCAGCCCTTCCTAACACAAAGCCCTTCCTGACCCAAAATGTCTCTGCTGCTGAGTCCAGAGGTGCTCCCTGGCTCCTGTGCCCAGGGGCATGCCTCTGCCAGACCCCAATTCCCAATGGGGATAGGAGCAAGGTATGCTCCTCACCATCCTGTTCTTCCGTCCTCCCCTTGGCATTAGAGAAAACCTCGGGCCATAAACCAGACAGGCATGCTGCAACAAAATACTCCACCTGACTGACTGAAGAGGAGGTAGATAGCACATAATCTTCTGTCTGTATGGTGTATCAAGCACAAAAATACCAAACCAGCCATAAGACAAACCACCATAATAATTTCATATTAGGAATACTTTGCATATGTCTGTCAGAGCAGAGTGTGGTTTCCTTGCTGGGTTTATGCCCTACTCTTACATGGAAGAGGAGAGTTTGGTGCAGAATGAGGCACAAGGCATCCTGCTTTAAGCATGGACCCACCAAAAGTCAGTCCCGTTCATCGTGCCAGGACTCAGAATTAGCCAGGGAGGAAGTAACATGACCTGGCTAACCATCATTACTTCTCAGTGTTGGAGACACAGGTCTGAACTGAAGATGCAGAACTTTGAAACGCCTCTTAGAGTGGGATGTTTAGGCTTTTTCTGGAGAAGACAACCTCGACTTTTTTTTATATATGTGAGGATTTAGGCTCCTTTTGCATTATAACCTGTTGATTAGGGCATTCATGAAGAACTGGTTGACTCATGCTGAAGTGTCAACCAGAGGCATTCAGATTCATCCATACAGCCAGGTATGATCTACACATTTTGTTAAAGGGTGTTTTGCAGAGCACGGCTCCACTTTGTCTTTCTCCTGCTCTCAGCCTTCCCAGCCCCACGTGATTTTCAGGACCTGACTTCCTCTGATGCCCTCTCCAGCCATGTTCTGTGCACCTGCAATTGCTCATGGAGTCACAGAGTCCTCTGGGTTCTCCTTCTGGATGTCTCCCATCAGAACAGGAGTACTAAGATTTTCAGGCTCAGAATGAGTTGTTGGAGTTTTAGTTTGTTTTAAAGTCCAATACCAGCTCTTGTCTTTCTCTTTCCACTGTCTACAGCTCCTCAGAGGACAAGGCAATTGGATAATTCCTCCACCTCAGAAGGATCCTGTACTTCCCCACCACACACACTCCCTTCTCTAGAGGTAAATGCAATGAGTGTGGGCAGCATACACAGAGCACTAAGGGCTAACCAGATGAGGAAAAAAAAAAAAGACCTGCCTGAAGGAAAAGAAGCTCAGCTTTGAGTAACCAGAGAAACAGTTCTTAACATTATTGTCTCTGAAGAGAGCAATGACTGAATGGTCTGGCCAACATTTTTTTGTGTTGTTCATCATTAGATTTATTTTTGAGGTCAAAATAAGAGTGTTGTTGAGAGATACTTGGAGATACTTGGATACTTATTGCTGAGATTCAGATACTTGGAGGTTAGGGGTTTCTTTCTTATTCACTTCCATCTCCACAGCCACAATAGACACAGGCCATGAACTTTCCTTTGGTGGATTTGGATTTTTTGAGTAAAACCCATAACTGCCAACTCTGACACTCCTGGCCATAGATTTTCGCTTCTGTGACTCATTTAACTCCCCTTACACATTTTGCTGCTGACTTCCTGTGGAGTCAGAAGAAATTTGGTCATTTGCTCACAGTTTCTGAATCTACTGAGTTTCCAAGCACTTGAAAATCCCAGACAAGTGGTCATCTGCTGTATAAACCTGCTTAACATCTCACATTCACGCTGAGTGCACTGAGCTTGCTGAGCACACAGAGATATATTTCACAGTGACAACACGGGAAATCAGGTGCATCCCGGGTATGCTTGGATTTTTTGTCTATAAAACTCTATGTAAATCCTGAGTAGTTTGATGGACCTAGGGCACAAGCTTACCTGTTTTCTGTTTCACATCTCACCTATAGATTCACCTAAGGATATGTATCCACCAAAGAGAAAATTATTTTTTTCTCTAATCTCATTTAAGGATTTCAAATCTGAAATCAATTTCACCTTCTGTCCTATTGTGCTTCACACCTAAAAGATCTTTTCCTGCAATGGCTAGTATATTCACTGCTCCACTTTGCTAAATAGCTTAATAGTGTGTCTGTTAAATACTTCCCTTCATAATCCCTCTTTCCACTGCTTTGACCAGTTTTCCTCTTTGTGTCCTAGAAATACACCTGCCAACACTAGACTTCAGGTCCAACATGCTCATTTTGCAAAACTTCTACCGCTGCTAAAATGACAGGCCCAGGATACCCTGCAGAGTACCCTGCTCAGAGGATCAGTGAGGTCTTGCCTTTTCAAACAGCAGCAGGAGGATTCATGCAGGGAGTGCCTGACTTTTCAGGAGGGAGAGCCAGCCTGCAAGAGCAAGATGCTACTGGCCTCTCCAAGTGGCATGGAGAGAGGAGGCAGGAGGCTGTGCAAGAGCAGGCAGCCATAAGAACCAGACTCAGCCTCTCTGCCAAGTCTACCACTTTTAACATTTGAAACGTTGGCAGGTATGAAGCCAGAGCATGGTTTCAAGAGCACTTGTAATACCTTGGACTTCTCTCACACCTCCGATGTTCACTGACAGCTCTCATTAAATTAATCCCTATAAAGCAGTGGGGATTTGAACAATTTTGCCACTCTCAGAAGGTGTTACACCTCTACTTCACCACCATTAAGAAGCCTGGCCACCCAGTCTCTTGTCCCAGAAAAACCAAGTATTTGAAAAAAAATCCCGTCAACAGAATTCTAGGAAAAACAAGGTTGCCCAGGGAAGTCTAACCAACAGCTAACTCTCATGGACTCAGAATAAATAGAGACCTACAAGAAGCCATCATAAAATTAACATTTTAATGGAAACTGAGGGAGACATTCTTATAAAATTCAAAACAGTTGCAGCCATGGGATATATCAATTTCTTTAGAAGGAAAGTTTCTTATACAATGATTTAAAGCTTTGTAGTTGAATTTTGTTTTTAAGTTTCTCACAAGTAGTGTTTTTATGTGCTGTCCTTGGACTGGGCCCTTAGGCTATCAGTGAACATGTTGCCTTGGTTAAACCATTTCTGACTCTGGACGGAAATAAAAATCTATTCAGCACCATTTTCAAGCTAAAAATGTTTAGACTCTGCTTAACTCCAAAAATTACTTCATAAAAGTATCTTCTGCCAAGAGATCATGAGGTAAAATTAATGACATTAAATTATTTGCCTGTCTTCTCCTTTTGCCTCTGCAATGCCAAACTGTCCTTTCCTCTAATACACATCATCAGAAAAACAGCTAGAAATAAACCTGTGAAAGTCCTGCTGTGATAAACTGATGAGACACAAGGGATTCTGGAGAGCATGACTTGTTTGCAGTGATGGCAGAAAGATCCTATATTCACCTTGCCAGCATCTTTTGCTGGAATAGCTATCCCCTTTATTTTACACAGTAAGGCTCAGTCACATCTAAGAAGCCTTATTAGCCACCAGGAACTAATAAAAATTATCCTGAAAGTGAAATATTCTCTGTCCAAGAACATGACCCCTTCAGACAAGTTGTCATGGAACATGGACAACTCACCAAATAAACTTTTGTGCTGCTGACCCCTGGAAAGCAAGACATAATAGAGAACACATGCGATCACTCCTCATGGATACCAAAGATAATTTTCATAACTAATCAAAGAGCAAAAGTCTCCTTTTCAAGGATGCCTTTTACTGTAGGTTATGTCCTATTTAAAGATTTAGAAACTTTGCTTAGGGGTCTTTTTAGGTGTTTTGTTTAGGTGTGATGTTTAGCACAGGACCTCACTTGCAGATATCTTAGCCTTTAGCTTTCATCTGATCTACACCCAGAATTTGGATTCACCAGCTAAAGAGAGAAAAATAACTTAACTTCACTGATTTCACAGCTTAAAACAGAACTTTTCCAGTTGTCAACTTCTCAAAACTTTTCATTTCAAGGAATAACAAAAATCAAATCTTTCTTTCTCAGTAAAGGAGAAATATTGTCATTTAGCGATATTTTTAATTCTTAGAAAAATCTGAGGACCTCAGGTTTAAAAAAATGTAGATTTGATGAAATTAAACTGCTTAGACATGGTTAAACAGTAACTGGATTTCGGGGGTAAAATTTTAAATGTTTCATGCAGTCCAGGCAGAGGTAGTCAGCAAACCTTGTAAACCATAAACATGCTTTGCTGTATTAAAAGTCAGGTTGGAGAATTTTCATTAGATTTGTGCATTTTACTTTTTGACCCAACATGAAGCAAGAGCAAAAGACCTTCTCATCTTGGGCAAAATGCATTAAAACAATCTCTGCCAAATCGCTGCAATTAGAGGTAGAATATAACCCACAATTCCAAAATTCAAAATCTATGGATTACATGGAATAGAAAGTAATATTAATAATTGCCAGTTATTAGCCTGAAGCTTCTTAAAGTGGGTATGATTCTAAATAAAAGTCATTTGTTTCATTTTCTTTTGAACCTGTAGATGCTGCAAGGAGGAGTAATCACTGAAACATATGAACATATATACATTAATCATGTTAATGTTGATTCTCATTTAGCTAGAAGAAAGAAAGTCAAAAATTTAGTAATCCTGTATCTCTGGAACCAAGCAGTGGTGAACGTTTCAGTGGTTTAAGAGCTAAAGTGCATCTGAAATTTAAAGGGGCAAAGGCATCTGTGTTGAAATAAGCATAAGCAAATCCAAGGAGATCAACAAACATTTATGTGGATGCTGTTTCAGATCAAAAGCCTGGACAATTTTTAACCATTAATCACGCAGTCATTTACATATTTGTATCAGAAAATAACTGAGATCAAGTCCCTCTAATTATGTGTTTAATTTAAAATTCTGAACCTAATAAAATATCTGAAAAAATGAGACAAAACCCCATTCTTTATCCTCTGTGGCTGATGGCTTTCTGCTGATCAGTCTGAAACCACTGGCAGCAGTTTGAGGTGTAGCTCCTGAACACCTGACTTTCTTTTTTCTTTTTATTTTTAAATTTTATTTGGAAATGTTCATCATTATGGAAACCCATTTATTCTGTGCTTTCTTTGCAGTTCTACCACAACATATCAGCTATGTGCAGTTTATCAATGCAACAATTACTACCATTAGGAGTGAAAAACCCATCAAAGTTTTTAGGTTGCCAAAATGACAACTAGAGACAAAGATTGTTGTCATAAAGTGGAATTGTGCTGAGGTTTTAGTAGTCACCTGATACAGAGAAAATTCCTTCTCTCAAACTGTCCTGCAGACACCTGTGCTTTCCTGCACTGGGGAATTTACAAAAGACTCAGAGCAGGGAAACTGAGTCAGGAAGCATTTCTCCTAACCAATTTACAATTGTAGTAAAGTTGCTTTTTCCTACACGATATCAAAAAGATTTTTAATTTTTTTTATTGCTGACACCCTCAGAACAATCAGTGCAATCACAATTACTTTGACAGGCGTGCTGGAATTGGAGTAGGCAGAAAATGGCCTTAATGGGAATCTTTTACAAGGCAGCTGTTAGAGTGTGGTAACAAGACTCTGAATAAATGGCAGCTACATAACTTCCCCTAATCAGATTGGAGCAATCAGCTTGAAAAATTTTCCCATATGTTGAAGAGTGGAGCTTAGGCCTAGGGTTATGGCAGGGACACAGGCCATGGTAAGGTTACAAAGTCTGGCTACAATTAAACACTCGCTGCAGAAATTGTGATGATGCTTCGGGGAGCTATTGCACTTTAGCCATTTGTAATTGCATGTTCGGAAATTACTCACTCCAAAATTACTCGGGGCCCAGTTGCACGGTTTACAAACATATGTTCTCAGAGAGAAGGAAAAACATTATCCTTCCAATGGGCACCATTTATAGATGTTTTTATGGTTATTAATGAAATGTAACTTTGTGAGATTGTTTACTAATAAGTTAATGTGATTTTTAGGGAGTTCTATTTATCATTAATTAAATTATTAAAGCACATTTCTGCCTAGCAGGGTCGAATCTGCAATTCTTGCAGTCTTTTGATGCCCTGGTTTCATGCTTCTCCTGTCAGCACTCATTGAGTAACCCAGGCAGAGCACTGCTCCTTAGTAGAGGTATTTCTTGGTTGTTTGCAGACTGCACCACACTTCTGTGGGTCACGTTATCTAGAGCAGGATATGTGAGCTGGCACCTGATCTGTGTATCAGTGCTGCCACTTTGGATATATTTTAGGGCTGATAAAGTGTGAAAGTTATGTAGAAAATTAGCATGTCACAAGCTTTGTAATTATACTGCTTTATATGAATTTAATGAAGAAAGACAAGGCCTTCAGGGTGTCTCTTTTTACTGGTAGTTAATACAAGGAAGTTTTCCATTATGTTCCAAAGCCTATCCTTCCTGCATTTCCCAAGTCTGGGAAACAGACAGTGAGCCCAATGTGCTTTGCCGTTCTAGAGAACAAGATGTACTGGTGACTGACAGCACTAATGACCTGTCCCTTTTATTGAACGAGAAAGGAGAAACTTAGGTCACCACATATGTTCATGGTACAAATCAGGCTGATCAGCAAACCAACAGGAGGAGGTAAGAATCATTTTAGAAAATGCAATCCACGCCCTTTTCAAATGCACATGGTTCACACACAGGGTTTCAGAAAGATAGAGAGGTGTAGTGCTTGATATACTGTTTGGAGACTTCACTCTGTACAGTAGGACCTCCAGTAGTCTCCAAACAATGTTTTGTACAAAGAGTGAGGCATGATAATCCATATTTCATGGGAGGCTGTAAAAGTAAGAGAATTTTTCTAGAGCTGTGGGCCACTGTTGAGATCTTCAATATTGTCTCATGACAGAAACTGAATGCAAGAGTTGATGTGATTCCCCACACTTTTATTTATTATTTTAGCTTCCATGCCTAGTCCATGCATAGTCAGGAAACAAAAGTTGACTCTTTAAGAAGGTAGCTCAGATCTGCTGCTCTGAATGGACATGGTTTGGCATCAGAGCATGTTCAGGGCTGGGATAACACCTCGGAGAGTGTGCGCGCACTTTCCCGTGAGCCAAGGGGCTCCCTGTGAGTACCTGTTTCTCCCTTGCTCCATGTGCAAAACATGTTGTTCTCGCCCTTGCAAGTGTTCCAAGTGGCATAAACTAATGTAGGACCCGCTTTAGGATGTTTCAGACCCCCCTTTCTGTTTTGCGGTGTGTAGAGTAAAATCTTAAATTCTGTAAATATGAATTAGATTCTGTTAACAATGTCCTTGAATTCACTTGCTAGGCCAAATATTTTGGTTTGGTTCTTTTTTCAGAAGAATTTTTAAACAAAATTTTACAATCCTCTTATTCAAAAAAAAAAATTTTAGTTTGCTTGTGTTTTCTCACATGAGACTTTTCTTTTGTCTGCTTCTCATTCTATGGGCCAAGATAGAGTAGGTGGGCAGGATGCCATTAAAAAGTACTTGTACTAATATAGTCCTGATACCGATTGCTACACTTTTTATTGGACTGTAGATACAAGCTTTGGATTTGGAAGTATATGCTGGGTAACAGGATTATTCACACTGCCTTCTGGAGAAACACCACTACATTACATGCTTTCTTAAATGAATAAAAAGCTACTGTGAAAAAGTTTTTTTTATTTTGGGAAAAATTAAAAAGACTCCTGCTAAGATCATACTTTTAATGTAAAATATTCATCCAGAAAATTATTTGATTTTTTTCCTTTTCAATCTTTCTTGCCTTTTACTACTGTGAAAAGGATATGAAGAAAAAGTAATTCAGATTTTGACAAAGTATCTTAAATCTCTGTTTGGTGAGAAAATTCAAACAGAAAGGATATTTGTATCTTTCAACAGCGCTTACTTAATTTTCACCCCATTCTGATGCTAACACAAGAAAAGGGGTGACATAAATAGTGAATACTTCAGTGCAGACAGCTTTCTGGCTCAGAAGCCATTTCCAGGACATGTCAAGCACAAAGAGCAATGTCGCTGGCTTCTGGAGCCAGGCAGCTGTCTACACTAGGGCTCACTCTCCTGTTAATACCAGGCTAGTAGAATCAGTGCCTCTTCAGATTTTAATCAAACTACCTGAAATGTTGCTGAATACTGTGTGAGCTGGGGGACAGAAGGACTTAAATTGTTTTCAGCACTGTTCAGACATGGTCACTGTTGACACCAGTCGTCAGCAGCCAGTACTTTTCCTAGGGTACATGAGGCCATAATGTCCTCACAGCTTGAAAATCATTCATTCTCGCAACACCCACACATTTTTCTTCATGGGGTACATTTTCTTGAGAAAAAAAAAAAAGACATAGTCCAAATAAAACAATACTTGCATTAAAAAAACATAGCTATTCACCGGGGTTGTAGAAATGTAGTCATTTGTAAATTGGTTATAAAGATTTGAAAACTTAAAGAGACAGACACAGTCTGTGGTTGTTAGATATGTGGATTTCTCTCTCCCTCTTAGAGGAAAGAAAACATTTATATTCAGCTTTAAAATTGTTTTTGGAACTAAGCTGCAATTGTGCATATTCATTGAAAGAGAGTGGTAAGAGAGTGGAATAGTAGTCTGTCACCCGAGAGCCCCAAATGTAAATGAAAGACTCTTAGAAAGAAAGCATAGCTATCCATCCTACTATCCATCACTGAGGTGTTAAGGTTAAAATGTATCCCCCTCGGTACCATGTCTAGTATTTGTGTAATGTGAGGAAAGTGTAGAGCTAGACCATAACCTGATTCTCCGGTACTTACCCACACAAAACTTTTCAACACCCTGGATATGTGCCAGCAGTAGAAAACAGGGCTGTTTCTGGCTGAACAAGGCATATTGAGTGACATAAGCAGAGCCCCGCCTGTGGGTATATGGGCTGTTCTTGTCTGGGGATCACTCCTGCTTCAGAACTACTTTACCCTTTGGTTTTTGCCCAGACACTGACTTCTCTGACCAGATGCCAAGGACCTCCCAGCTCCTCCATCTACAACTTCCCAGGGTCCTTCATCTGACCCCTGTGGTCTGTATGGGCATGTGGCATGTCCTTCAGAGGGGAGGTAGAGCTGCCACCCATCTTGCTCATGGATCTCACACAGCGTCCCGTCACAGCAGGGGCAGTAACTCTGCAGATGGACTGGGCAGCCATGTCATTTCAGGGAGTCTTGAAGACTGTGGAAGGCCAAAAGTGATCTTCAGACAAGTCTATGCATGCAAGATAATGGCTTCTGTTTGCACAGGCGTGAAGACTATGCAAGTTTAATGTGAAACAGTCCAGTAGGGGTTTGAATAGTTCATAGTAAATGTAATAGGAGGGGGTTGTAGGTGAGGATGGTGTAGAGAGAAAGAAAGAAAGAAAGAAAGAAAGAAAGAAAGAAAGAAAGAAAGAAAGAAAGAAAGAAAGAAAGACTGAAGAATTTCTAGCTGAGTTAACTGTGAGGAAATTTACAGCTGGTCAAAATTTCACAAGTTCGCCTCCAATGCTGATGAATGTGTTAAAACTGGTGGGAGCCACAACCAGAGTTTTCATTGAACCTATTGAAAAAGCTAAGCAAAATGGATGTAAAAATAGCTACATTCATAGACATCTTGTCTACCTTGTGGTTCCCACCAGTGGGAATTTTTTTTCTTATTTGCACACTTCCGCAAATCAAATCAGTAGTATAGCATGGACATGAGGTATTTTACAACCAAGTTAGAAGGGCCAACCACTTCTTAGAATGGTATGTTTCTGGAGTTTATACAAGGCTTAAGGAATTGAACTAGCAATGAAAATTAATCTCTGGTTGATCATAACACTACTGAAACAGTATCTAAGAGTTTTGTCTGGTCTGCTGTACTCCTTGCTTTTATTTCCAGCTTGTTCAATGGAACCTCTGGCTGCAAGAGATTCATCCATTTTTGTGTATGTGATCCAACTTAGAGTAATTCAGTTGAGAGTTTTACCTGAGTAAAACCTGCAGGGACATGGTTTACCCTTACAATAGTGTCAATTCCTACAGCCATCACATTTAAAAATCAAGATTAAAAATGTGTAGATATCTTAATTTTCATCCATAGGTCCTGCCACTCTGGGAAGATCTTGACAACTAAACATACAGAAAGTTGCAGTGACTATAGGCCAGGAAGTTTGATGATTAGTGGTTAAGAAACAAATTACCTTCCTCATCTTACACACCTACCTAAACTTCTTCAAGGAAAATGAGCAGCTCTATTTGCCTAATTATTACTTACACAAAGGCAAAATGCTATTCAGTTCTTCAGATTAAATTAATAACTTCATGGCCAGAACATAAAACATTTATTCCAATTGCTCCAATTTCTACAAAACAGAGGTTGAAACTTTCTCTTTTACAACAATAAGAAAGGATGTGGAGTACAAATTTTCCAAACAAGTTGTGCAGAGTATTTAATAAGTTAGTGTTATCTTTTCTGTTTATATAATGTTCTGAACTATAGTTCCCCTGATATTCTCTTCAAATATCATGCTAGTTCTGTGCTGTGTAACTACAGGAAAGAAAGGATTAAGAAACAAAATCAGTCCACAAAAGAAAGCTGTTTACCTCTTGTTTACTTGCAAATGAAGTAAAAAAAAGAGCTGTTTACTTGCATGTGAAATTCATCTGCTCCAAGCACTAGAAACTCTGTCGTATCTCAGCTGCCCAAGACCTGTTTGGATCCCCCCATCAAAGTGAAGAGCTGCTGCTTCTTTCACAAGAAGATGTTTCCTCACTGGACTCCTACTCAGATACACCTGTCATCTTGGTTTATTTTTCTTACAAAAACAACAACCTGTGTCAGTGTTATTTTGGAAAACTGAGAATTTAATGAAGATGGAAGATGCAGCCAAGTCTCACAAGAGAAACTCTCACCTTGACACTAAGAGTGCAAAGGTGGTTTTTGTGGACAGTATTAGGAGCTGCAGTAGTTTTTAGCACCCTGACAATATACATATATGCCTTGCAGGTGTCCTCCATTCATCCCTCTTTCATTCACTGAGCTCTTCCAGGTTTTGACAACTATCAGTCTCCAGAGCTCTGGCCTGGGTGAGAGGAATAAGATCTTTACATCTTGCTCTGTCTCTGGAGAGTCCTTGGTGGAGGTGAAGTGAGAGTAGCTCAGGCGAGATGAGTGTAGAAAGGTGCAGTGGCATAGGTGGTGGAAACCTGTGAGCTCCACCAACTTCAGTAGGGCAGCATGCATTAATACAAGCTGGCAATGAGTCCTCAACAGCACTCTGTCATTCTGTGCTTCCCACTACATATGCTGTATCCCTGTTCCTACCTCTTCCCAGAACAGAACTCATCTGCCAGTTGAATACATATGGTTTTTTTCCCCTTTAAAACCCTGGTTTCTCTCCTCACTTCAGAGCAGTAATAACTTCAAAGGATTTACACAAGAGACACCAATGATAGGCTTTGGTTGAAGCTGCTGACTTCAGCAAAGACACTGAAGGTCTTAGGGCTTAAGTTCTCTGTGCTAATATATTAATGATAATTCAATATTTACAGCGTGAAAGCTTGAGCTTCTTTTTTTTCCTATTTTATTAAGGAAAACAACACATATTGTGCACTAAAGGCTAACATCAAAATTTTTCAAGGCTGATTGCAGTTATGTGTTATCAGTACGACTAAATTTAAGGGGGGTTTTTATAATATTTTATCACTGGTAGGAGAAAGGGCCAAAAACTGCTTGCTTTATCACAGCCAATACCCTTCTTAAAGTTAGAAGAACTATTCATTATAGCCTGGGAAAAATCTTTGTTCCCCAGGCATGAAATCTTACAGATTAGTAAAACTCCAAGGGTTGCTAGTAGGCAAAACAGCTCCTTTGTAAAGCTGTGTGACTGCAAGTATGTTTGAGCTACCTGAGCACTCCAGAAAATGTGCATTGAGAAGCCTTGCAGTGGGAGTGCTGCCTGCCCTCCCCCCGAGGCAGTGGGACACAGAGGCACCAATACCCTTCCACAACATCATTCTCAGCTGCAGTGCAGCAACTGTACAGGAAAAAATTTATTTCCTGTCCCCTTGGTTGACAGACTTTCAGACACAGCTGCCAGCAGCAACAGAAGTGTTAAGGTGATTTCAGATGTAACCCCATAGTCACAGTGAGTATCAGTTGGCACGAGCTCATGTAGTCACCTATCATCACCACATAGTCCCCTTTTTGGGGTAATAATAAGAAAAGACTTGAGAAGTGAGGAAGGAGACTCCAGAAATGAGAGAGATGGAGAAGCCCTTTGCTCCATTACCATTTATCTGAGAGACTCTGCCTAACCATAGACACTGAAATGAATTACCTTGAGGTATCAGGGGAGAGGCTACCTGAGACTGTACATTTCTACAAAAGAGCAGTTGCCGTACTAGCTTGAGTGTCTCGGTGAAGTACCTGAAATAGTGAAATAAATTGAGACCTTAGTGAGCATGGACAGATCTCCCTCACTTACTCTTTGTTCTTAATATTTAAAATATAGCAAATAAAACTTCGCCACCTTGAAGGGGAGTTGTGTGTATACCTACAAGAAGGACGGTGACATGCTTAGGGACTGCAGTATTAGAGACTACAGGAGCACCTTCAACTCAGGAGTGCAATTAAGTGGGTACTTATCTTTACTTCACTGTGTTGCCATCAGCAGCAAAGAAGAAGAGAGTGATTAGTTCCCTCTTTTTTCTTAATCTACATTTTAATTCAAGCTTGGGTTTTGGTTGCGTTTTTTTTTCTTTTTTTCCTGACAGTGAGTTTTCTTCTTCTCTTTTCCTTCAAAGCTTCCTTAAGACAATGGAAATGTCACGGATCACACTGGGCAGAATTCAAATTGAGGTCTCTGAGATGCTACAAGCGACATTTAAACTTTGATCATCAGCTTCTCCAACTTCTGTTATTCTTGATTTCATAGAGGGTGAAAGGAAAGCGGTCTGAGAAAAAAGTGCTTTGTGCAAAATATTTCACAAAATCCCATGAACAATTAAATGATGAATTTTCCTATGTTGACTCTCTTCTGGACCAGGCAATGACTGCTTTGCAAATGGATATTTCCAATATTGGTTAGGAAGAGTCTCCTTGTAAAAGCCTCATGCTATAGTTCTATGTTTGGGAACTAATTACTAGTCATAGGTTAATAATTCATTAAAAAATCATATTTGCTGAATATACCTATCCATTCATGGATTTTTTTGTACAAACTGATTTTGTCAAATATATTCATTTTTTAAAAAAAGCATTCATTATTCTGCAGATTCTTAAACAGCATGTAGATTATGCACTGTTCATGTCTACCTAAGTCTCAGTATATTCTGAGGTGTGAAATTGAGGTTACGTGATATACATTCCTGTGTCCTGGCTAGATGAGAATCATCTTATTTAAGCAAATGTTTGCAATTACCAGTTTCTCTCTCCTTCTGTAAATATTCTGTCATCTGTCTGTCTATATATTTGCTATATAACCACCAAAAACAAGTACAAAAAGGCATGAGCTTACTTGAATCCTCCCCAACACAGAAGACTGCAATTTTTTTGTTTACTACAAAACTGAACTAAGGATCATTACATTAATGTTTTAAAAAGAAAGGGGATAGCATCTAGTTAATGTAAGTCAGAGGGTGAACAGCAAATGCTGTCTTCACCTGATTATGAATTTCACTACAGAGAGGAAAAAGAAACAGAAAGCTTTTTTTTTATTTTCACCTGAATTTTTCTGTGGTCTTGTCAAGATTTACTTCCAACTCTGTCAAAATGAATTATAATCCCACTTCACCCTTGTACAATTTGATATACAGCTTTAAAACATTGGTCCTGGTCTTTTACAAAAATATGAAAGAAATAATTTTCCTCTGAATAAGAATCTAAATGTGCATGTCCAAGATTTCCTTAGCATAGGGATCTTTAAACTGTGCATGATATTAAAATTTTAAAGAATCCTCCATTACTTACATATCGATATTGAGGAATGCACCAATGAGCTTTTCTGAAATTGAAATTAACTTCAAGACACTTGCAGTGTGAGTAAGATGTTACCTGGGGAAATCTTACTGAAGTGAAGATGACATGATAATGTCCTCTTTTCAGTAAATGAAATTACAAGTCATTAGAAAAATATATGCTTTTTTGTTGAGCGGCTTTCTGATGTTATCTGTAAAATACACAAGCATACTTTTTACTCATTTAAAGAGAACAGATAAATCTTCTTCTTGGCTCATTTATGTACCATGAATCATATCTTATTTGCTATACAGAGTTACAGTTCAGGGAAGGGGCAGACAGCAAGACAAGAAGAGTAGGAAATGATCCAAATAATCATTAGTTAGTCCCTGGGTGGAAAAAACAGAAATGCAAAAAGGATCAGTTGCATAAGATAAAACTGTAGACCACATAGTGCCAGAGAACTCCTGCTGTTTCATGGAAAGCTAGCAGAGCCTGTGGACGTACAGCTATCAGCACTTATGATTGCATTCTTTGCAAGCAGTGAACCACCTACAATTCTACAGAAAACTGTTAATGGTAAGCTAGTACATGCATCATATAGCCCAGCTGTAATAGTCTCCTAAGTCCTGCTTCTCCAGAGGAAAAATATAGCACTGCTCCGAGTGCTCCCAGCCCACAACAGCCTAGGACACAATAAAAGGGAGCATCCTCATCTTCAGGGATGAGTTGCAGGCAATGTCAGTAGAAAAGGCCATGCCTAAACATTCCTTGGCACTCTTTTCCGTGTATGGTACTGGCAAATTTAAAACACTTGTACCTAAATCGTTCTTGTGCATCAGCCTGTTTCTGAAATTACTGTTGAGATGCAACATTCCTGGTTTTGAGTACATGACTGAGTAGCATTACTGATTAGTGTTAAGTAGCAAGATTTAGAGCTTGGATACAATTTTCCATGGAGAAAATGAAGAACATAGAACCGCAAGCCCAAAACTGCTGAACAAATTAAATGTGTCTGGTAGGAGGTTCACTTGTTGTCCTCTTACTGCGGTTGTGAAGGAGATTTTATGAACTGGATAACAAGAGAAATGTTTTTTCTGGCTAAAGACAGCTAAGAGAATTCTAGGCTCAAATCAGCTAAAATCTTGCTCAACAAAAAAAAATATAAAGTGAAGCACCACATCATCAAAAAGAAAGATGTTAAAAAATGCAGAGGGCAGAAAGTTTACAGCTACTTTAGGGCAGCCCTTGTTCACAAGCGGAGGAGTCTGATGTTCTCTCTGCTGAGGAGAAATGCACTACAAACTAGAGCATGGAGGGTCTAAGAAGCCCTGAGCCCAGAGTTCTAAGAAGGCTACAGGGCCAGGCCTCCTGATGATCCATCTAAAAAGGACTAATTACTCTGCAATATGTGAAAAGAAAAACTGGGTTATTAAAGGGCTTTTGAGGTTTGGAGGCAGATGTTGAAGCATACATGTATTCAGTAGTAAAACAATGTTACAATTAACAGAATATATTGATGAGAATGATCTGTGACAAACATTGCAACAACATAAAATCACTGCATGTTAAGCTTCATTGCGGTGGCTAAAGGTGAAATAAACGCTAAGCTGGAAGGTGATGGTCATCCAGGTATCTGAAAAATGTTATCTTCTTAAATCTAGCAAAGACTATAAATCTCATAAAATTCACGAAAATTGTGGAAATTATGTGAGAAATGTGCTTAAGGTATCTAAATGAAGATTCAATTTTTCAAAAAGTTTATTAGTCCACCAGAAAACTTGTATTCCATCTTCAAGACAGAGTTCAATTCTGTGTAAAAATTCATCTTGATCCACAAAAGACAGTAACTTTACTCAATATTTATATATAAATGTAGATAACATATCAAGTACATATATGTGTGTTTAAATACTCTGTGTTATGTATGAAATATATGTTTTCTGTGAAAGTATTTTATATTTGGAGTGAAGTGTATAAAATAAGTGGCATAAGTTCATGTACATAGGGAGTAATAGCAAGAATTTCTTCTAAGGGTTAATCAGTTTCAAGTAAGAGGGAAGGAGAGAGACACATTTATGCCAAGAAGGCTCCAATGAGATATATTTCTATCAGGGTTTTTCCCCTTTGCCTTCAAACCATTCTGTAATGCAAAGCTATCTTGACTTCAGTGGTGCTTTGACTCTGTTACTCACAGGTGATTTCATGAACAAACTAGGGAAATATCAGTGGTGAAAAAGTTATTGGATGGGGAAGTTTATTGCAAGAGTAATTATAAACCGCCTACTGTTCCATATTTTTATTAATGACTTCAATAAAAGAATTGCAAATGCATTCATTGAGTCTTCAGATTAAGCCATCTGGAAAGGAACACAACACGTTGGAGGTCGCAGGTAAATTTTAAGATTGATAAAGTGAAGAAGTGTTCAGGAAAAAAAATCAATGCATGATTCAGTAAAGAAAACTGCAGATTTCCACCCTGTATGGAAATAATCAAGTAGTAGATGGAGAATGATCTGTGATTTTAGTGTATTACAAAATGACAAAAAGTCAAATTTTAGAAATAAACTCTTAATAAATTTATGTATTAAGAAAGCTCCTTCCTACTTGAGTAATCAGATTCTAAAGTAGTCTTCCAGATAGAAGAATGAGATAAAAAATGACCTTGTGTTACTCATTTAATCTGTCAGTTGACTCAATATTTAAATGGAGATAGCAATATTAATTTAGGTCATCAGAATATCAAATGGTTTAATTATGTAAATCTTTTAAAACAACTTGACCAAGAATATTTCTGATGATTCTGACCTACAATATAATGTGATACACAGATGTCTGTATATCTACGTTGGTGTTGCTAGAGCTCTGTGATCACCCGTCATAACTCTCAATATGAGAGTGGCACAGCTCACTCCTGATACACTGTGTACACTCCTTGTCTTAGTGGATGTTTTAAGTTTCTTCTAAAACATAGATTCTGTCTCATTGCAGTTTTTTACTTGCTGCACCTTCTTCCTTCATTACAAAGATTTAGAGACTGCAGTTTCTTTATTGAGTGCTGTGTATTTTGTCTGAGGCACTGGGTCTGATTTTGACATCTTTTCTACCTCGGAGTGATCTCTCAACTAAACGATAAACAGGGCTTTAAATCTGAACGTTTGAATTAGCCACAGGGATTTTAAAAAGACTTTTTGACCTACGACTGTAAAATTCTATGTATTGTTATACACCTCTCTGTGGGACCGTTTGATCACTTTATTATTTATAGATTAAAGAACATTGTTGCTAATTAATACTGTTCTAATTGTTGGCAGTGTATACGTGCTTGCTTTGATGTTTTTTTGATCCTGTATTTTGGGGATTTCACTTACTACTTTTTTTTGGATGATTTGGGATTTTGGAACCTGCATTTTCAAGCCCTTGTTTCATTTTCTTATTACTGAGGTCTTCTCTATTCTAACTTCTTTGCTTCTCATCATGCAATTCCTTTTTCTTTTTAATCGAGTTTTATGAAATGGGGCAGCCCCAATTAATTCCTCAACACTACACAAGTAGATTCATTTTTCATTGTCTTCTGAACAAATGTACTAGTACAAAGGTTAATATTTAGTTACCTATATGACATTAGCCTTGTATTGTAGCTTGTTAAGAGGAATGCAGTTAATGCAATACAGTGATTTCAGGCTAATCAAAAAGGGCAAGCCAGCAGTCTGCTAACATTTAAGTTCATTCCTCTGATGAAGTATTTCTCCTACAATCTCTTGGATGCACACTTTTCATAGTGAGTAAAGTCACATCATGGGAATTTCTCTTTCACGATCTGCCAGATGAGCATTTGAGTACATAAGGTCAGACTGCATGGTTGAATCAGTTCCTACTGATCTTAAAGTCTGTGAATGATTCAATCAAAAATCCCAGGTTTTGAATCCCTTGAATAGAAATTTTTAAGTTTAGCATATTACTATGATGTTAAGTTACTAAATTATATAGTTATTACACATATCTTTGCATAACTATTTACACCCATTAAGTATTGTGTTTTATTAATTAAATATGACCAACATGAACTAATTGAAATATTGTTTGGTTTTTTTCTTTCTTGTTTTTCTTTAATGATCAGCAGAAATTTAAGCTTTTCAATGGTAAAAAAGCCTTACATCTGGTTTCATGATAAAATTCTACACCTGCCATCCAATACCAGAATTCATATTCACCACAAACACTTAATTTTTGCAGATAGAGAGAATGTGATACTACACTTTTAAAAGTAAAAAAAAATAATTGTACATAATGTCTCAAACAAGAATATTGTAAGGCATTAGGCAGACAACTACAGTTAAGTTATAATTAGTTCCATTGTGAGTTTCAGCTTCAAAGAAACCCAAAACTTCTAAGAAAAAATTCAGCTGACTTCACCAAGCTTTTCCTATATGCTATGGCCTAGATCCGCTAAAAGAATTAGGAGCCTAACAGCCATTGTAAACATCTAAGTCCAAAATGTAGATCTTCAAAGCCCCAGCTGAGCTGCTGCCTCACCCCAGGGGAAGACAGTTGTCTTCCCATGGCACCTAAGTTTCTGCTAATAATGTTCTCTAGATATGTTAGACCACATCTAGAAAGACAGGTAGGTGTCTCCAGCAGGAATTAAGAAAAAATGTATATGTCTCTACACCAGACTGTAACCCCCAGAAGGTCCACTTATCTGCCACCTGACCTGCCAGGCACTGTTCACACTCTTTCCCTGAAAATTTCTGCAGGAAACATAAAATTTCTATCTCTGCAAGTGTCCTGATGTGACTCAGTTATGCTCTTCGTCTTGCCTCATGGTTATGCATAGTCAGCATCCAGAAACTTGCTTTTCTCTAGTCAAATGTTCTGAGGATATGCTTGTGCTCCTAGCTAAGAGGTAGAAATAACAATTTTGTGCATAGGCCACACTGCTTTACTGTTAGCATGATGCCTGGCTCTGCTTTGGACCACTCCTAGTACCTTTCCACTGGCCCACATCTGCATGTGGCTCTGGGGTCAGCCTGCACACACACAAACAGCAGTGCAGGCAGCACTGCACGAGGTCATGGAGAGAGTGGAAAGCTGAGACAAAATGCTTACCGTGGCATCTTACAGGGCTGCCTATGCAGCAGGCTGGATTTCACTGAAAACATTTCCAAGTCCTATCTCGTCTCAGTTGGGGGATCTAACTCAGACCTGGGGATCCCATGGAAGAGAAGAGTCACAGAGTGTTAGATGGAGGTCCACCCAACTACATTAGATATGCCATTTGACCAAATGAAAATTTTGTATTCTCTCACACACATAATCCCTTGAAACTCAGTGCAGTTTCTAGCAAGAGTAAAATTCAAGTCAGGGACAATCTGAAAAACTTTAGAGTCTCTAGCACAAGGCAGACTGCACATGGGTTTGACTTTTACTTCCTTTGTGCAGATCTGCAGATCACAGAATCACAGAATATCCTGCGTGGGAATAGCCCCACAAGGATCATCGAGTCCAGTTCTTAAGTGAATTGCCCATATGGGGATCAAGTCTGTGACCCTGGCATTATTAACACCATGCTCCATCTGCAGAAGCAATGAAAGTGGTGAAAGGTAGAGAAGTCAAGTGCAAGTCTTAATCTCAGAGAGTAAAATGTAGAAACTCCCTAGAAAGACCCACAATCTCATTCCCCATTTTCATAGGCCTTCTTCATCCACATCCAGCCTTCATCATGCTAGCCTGTTTCCTGTATTTTCATTCTAGAAATCTGTGCTCAACTTTTTTTTCCCAGGAATTTTTGTGGGGTGAATCTACTCAGGCTTAAATTGCCAGAATAGTTGTTAAAGTATCCCTCCATTTGATTTAGTCCATGAGGAAAACACAAGAACTTTTAGTTTCTGTGGGAAGTGGAAGTGTAGAACATTGCAAAGAGAAGAGTCCCATGACAATGAACAGTATTAATGATTAATGTTTTCGCCTGCAAAAAATTATCTCTAATTTCTACTCCTTTAAGTCTAGAAAGTCAGTTTGAATGAAATAATTTCATTTTATTTTTAGTGCAGGAGAAAATGGCTTGCTTATCTTTTAGTGGGGAATTCTGATAGTGGGTTGTGCTCTAACAGAAATGGAATTTAACTTTTTTTCCATATTGCACATTAACTTACTGACACCAGCAGTTCCTCCAAAAAATGGCAAAAGTTTGATCCTTTTCCCAGGTGCCAGAGTTAATAAATGGAGGGACTCTGGATGAACTCTGGTCCCATTGAAGGTTGTAAGAAAACTGTTGGAGAGGTTAACAAGTGCAAAGCTATGTTGGTGTTGAAGGCACTTGCAGTTCGATTACTTACAAAATATTCTCATTTAGTTGATTTTGCTTATAAAAACGGAAAATTATTTTAATATTTTAAACTTTCAGGAATAAAGCTCCAGTTTCCAATACAGTCAAAATCATACACCACTGCTTCTGCTTCTCTTCTGCTTACATAAGACTCCTTCTCATATTTATAGTCTTGTTATAATTTGGAGAATTCTCAGAATGGCTTAAATTAAAATCTTTCACATTTTAATTTTTTTAAGTAAAGAGGAATGCACAGGCTTTTCTAGGCTAAACCTTGTAACTAATAAAACATCAAAGAAAGATGATGAAAGAGATACAAAGATAGTATATGTAAATGCTACCAAGTGATTGTAGGTTATAAGAGGAATTTAGTATAGCAAAGATTTGGAATTGCCAAATGAGATTTAAAAAATGAGCCACTAAAATCTTACCTCTACATTCACTAAGGAGCTTTAACTATGTATTTCCCTCTAGAACCCTTGGAAGTTGCCTAAGTACACCTCCACTTTGCTTTCCAGATTTAAGGCTGGTATGTACTCCCTGCATAAGGTACACCAAAGGTGACCCAGCCTCGCCTCTGTGGTGTGTTGCTTCCTCTGTCATGTCCACAGAAAGCCGTCTCCAGTGGCACTGTATGGAGGTCATGTTCAGCCACGGTAGCTGGGTACCAAGAGCTACCATGTTTCTGGAGATTCTCTAACTGCCCCTGAGCTCACAGGGAAAATTGACAGAAATCTGCTGAGCGTAAACTGAGTAGCTTCCAGCTCTGCTGTGTGAATGTGCTGATCCAAGTCCTCCACTGTTAGGCAGTCATCAATCATTTTTCCACCTCACTTATGGCCAAATTCCATTCTCCGATGTGCATTCACAAATCCTGTTGACATTGGTGGTTAGCGGATTACCAAAGGAGAAGAATTTAACTCTTAGTATAGTTTTCTCCCCTTTCTGGAGATCATTCTTGCCTTTCCTGAGGCAATAATTTTCCCCTAGATTTACATTTAAATTTAAATGTCATAAAACATTAAAAAGGCTGACAGTACCACTGTCTTGTATCACCTCACTGAGCCAATAAAAAACTTTCTAAAGCTGATGGTGATCCCTTTGCATTCCTGGTTTGATTGGTAAGACACCCTGATAAGAAACAGGGTACACTGGCAAACTTAGATTTACAGAAGCTTCATGGGAAAAACATCTCATATCTTAAGACTTGCTTAAAAAGAACCAGGGAAAAGAGTCTGTATAAAAGAAAAAAAAAAAGATATGAACATTCAGCATTTCAGGGTACTTTGTTATGAGATTTCAAATCATCCAAAAGGCCATGTCATTAGGGACTGGACTGTTTTTTAAAAATGCAGCCTAATTTTGTGTGTCTGATATGGGCTAAGGACTAAACAAGCTTCCTGAGCATTCAGTTCTTTGGTGTATTTTTGAGGGCTAGGATAAGCCCTTGTGAGCCCGTTTTAGAGACAAGTATATTGCAGTCCTGAGAATCACAATTTTGTTTTGTTGCAGTCTTTTTTCTCCATCTAGAAGTGAAAATGCTCTTTGTTTTCAAATGTGGGAAGTATCCTGGCTAGCTTTTAAGTTTACTCTCAACAGTGCAATTTATTGCTGATTCAACAATTTCAAATAAAGTTTGGAACTTACTCTGGGATGTGCAGCTGAAGTGGGAAGATGTTAATCTTCAGTCCTCAGCTATTCCTACTAAAAGACATTAGTGGCTGGTGGAATGTAGTCCTGCAGAACTGGTTCACCAGCACAGGTCAGCCTTTCCCTAGGATGTCCTCGCATATCCTCAGAGGTCATAAAGTGTTTCATGGGGTATCATCAGTCGCTGGGAGGAAGAAAAGAAAGGGAAGAAAAGGAGAAGAAAAATAAGGATTTGGTCATTCACAGCTCCCTTCAAGAATCTGGATTTCTTCTTTTCCAACACAACTTTCTATTAGCTGAATCTGATTTGGGGCCAACCACTGAATCCTCCCACTGCAGGCTACAGCTCAGCTGCACAGTAGTATCTTTACATCTGTGCCAGCTAGGGTTATTACTGAGTTTTATAACTTCTGCTATAAATAAAGCCTTGTCATCTAAGCATTCAATTTAAATACCTCTCAGTTTATTTTTGAACACTGGAAGTTAATAATAAATATCATCTTTGTTTTCTAATTTTTTTACTGAGTTGATTTAAATGCTCTTGACAGCTCCAATCCAATCCTCCCATCCAAGCTGACAAGCATGACATGCATCTCTGCATACAAGCTCTCAATTATGCATAATCCAATGTTTTCTAGGGTTTTAATTGAATCACTAGTCTCAAACTTGTTATTTTTAATTTACAACATTTGATTTCTGACACTGGCCCCTCTATGTCATAAATTATGCAGGCAAGAGCCTTAGTTGTGTGGGTGATTAAAAAAAACTAATTAGGCATGATTAAAAAAAAATAAAACAGAGACCTCTTAAATATGTGCATGTTACCATGTAAGAGAGGCTTATTTCACTGGAAATGCCTGGGTGATTTTTTTTTTTAAGAGATTATGTTCAGTTCAGTACAATTTGATTGATTTTGACAGAAATGAAAGAAAATGTAGAATTTTTTCTTCCTGCATATATACCAGAAATTGCATTACATGCCCGTTGATGTGGATTTCTCCCACAGCTCATTGAATGTAATTTTGTTAAGTGGGCAGGAAAATGAATATGAAGAAAACTGAATAGAATCCAACATTTTCCTTGGCACCAGTAGCAAAGTGAGACATGGCAAATATGGATATAAATATATGTATATATGTACGTGAGGTACAATTAGAGGTATTAACCTTTTATGCCTTTTATTTGCAGCTAATAGCAGCAAAAAGGAAAATGTGCAGAATGTTAAACACCACTAAAAGATAAATAGCAGAGGAATGATGTGCCTGCAAAGGCTATAGCATTATAGCAGCAAATTAAAGGAAAAGAATGATTTTCTCTTAAATGAATTAAAGAAGTTACAAATGTATTTGCTACATGAACTTGCAGATGTTTATCATTATTCACTAACAGCTTAAATCTGGCTATTTCAAATACACTGTGT
>WEIT01023797.1:0-15840 GCA_013389985.1 Dryoscopus gambensis | reverse complement strand
ACACTGCCAGTCTGCAGAGAGCCTCGTTTTCTCTTTCTCCAAATAAAACATCCTAGAAAGGGAGGGAAAGAAACAGATAATAACAACATATTAATACTCAGGCATCCATTACATATATTGCTAATACATGTTCAGTATCTCAGAGAGAGGAAACAAAGGCACTACCTCTGCTTCTGCATATTTCCCCTATTCTGCAATGTTGGCTTGCAGCATTTTATTCAATTTTGGGCAGTACCCACTTTTTAGTTTCTAGCAGAAATCCTAGTAGTCTGTAGCTAAAAGTAAATGCATATTTGTAATAAAGAAACAATAGCTTTGGGTTTTCCAGTGGATTCTAGATTTATTCCACACTTTTCTCATAAAGTAGTTTTGAATTCCAAATGATCACATCTGGCAGCTGCCCAAGTAAAAGAGCCCTGCCAGCTCAAACACATGCTGCCAGAACATTAATATTCATGATGCATTTTGGTCTTCTCATTTGTGTACTTAACTCTCTGAGACACAGGGAGGTCCATGGGGAACACTGATGTGGGAGCTTCAGACAGTTGTGCATCAGGATTTCATTAAAATAACAGAAGAATACAGATTTTAGAAGCATAGGCCCACTCCTGCCCTTAGAGAGGTTTATTAAATAATAGCTAGCAAGCACCAGGTGGGACTATAACACGGAAGTTGCTGAAGCTGTTGACTATCCTAGCTTTAATCCAGAAGAAAGCTAGGATTGTAGGTTTGTACTACAGCTTCTGGAAGATACTTGAAAAAATATAATCCAGTTCCTACAGACATCTGTAATGAGGAAAGTGAAACATGTTGGATTTTCCAATTAAAGGAAAACCACAAGCAAATCTTCTTTTTAACCCATCAGAGGTTACGTTAGATGAAATTAGTGTGTATTAGTTTACATAAACAGATTCCAATACATATATTCTAAATGAAATTTATTGGAAAACATATTATGGATTTTTTAGGAATGTCTTTCAAAATAGACTTTTTATAATATAATAATTATGAGAAATAAAATAAATATTTATGTGTGATGTTATTAACATTCCCAAAATTTATCCTTGCCTCCTCCATACCTTTAGGAATATTTTTGTTAAATTCTCTGTAAAAAGCAAGCCATCCTGTAATAGCTGAAGAGTGTTTAGAGGAATTTTTTGTGTCTTATATGAGGAAGAGTGGTCCAAACCTTCAAAGTGTTCCAAGAACTCCAGTTAAAAATGAAAGTAGTTGCAAAAGATCCTCTAGTAAAATAGCATAGATATGGAGAAAGCTTATAGTTTTCCTCTCCTTCATTCTAAATGGATTGTTTTCCAACACATATATAAATGGTTTTTCTAGGCAAAGTGGGTTAGTGTGTTGTTTTGGTTCCAAGAACAGCATGGTTTATCATGGCCTCACGTGATAAGAAAGGCAGGTACAGTGAGGGCCCAGCTCATTGCTTACTGATCACATTCAGCACAGTCCTGCTCTTTTCTTCAACTAGGCGCACGTTATCAGCCAAACAATTTTTCTTTCCATCAGATAAAAGCACTTGCCTTCCAAATTAAGGAAGAATTCAGTATTTTTGGAATACAACCCCAAAACAGACTAAATAATCCCTGATTCTTTCTCCTGTAGTCTACTACTTTAACTCCTTATTGTTTGTCACTTAACTTTTTATTGTTTGCCTCCTTACTATAGAGACAAAATATTTAGCTAACCTTTGCT
Source organism: Dryoscopus gambensis (assembly GCA_013389985.1). Lineage (NCBI taxonomy): Eukaryota > Metazoa > Chordata > Aves > Passeriformes > Malaconotidae > Dryoscopus > Dryoscopus gambensis. The sequence continues at coordinate 14,130 of WEIT01023797.1, read as the reverse complement.
TTAATTCTTGATGTAGTTATAAAAAGGAAAAAATAAAATGGCAAAAACTAGCTTGTTGTGTAGAGGGAAGTTTGGAAAAAGGTTTTGATTACAACCAAGATTCGCTTTAACTGAAATGTGCATGGTAAACAAAAATTTTAGGGATGGGGCCTGTCATGTCACCAAAAAGAAAAAAATTCAGAGATCTTAAATAGATTTTGCCAAAAGGCAAACAAACAGTGGGGTGTAAATAAAATGGCATTTTACCAAATTAACCTTTTTTTTGCTTCAAAATTTTGGATAAATTTAGCTATCATAAACAGAGAAAGTTATAGAAAGCATCAGACTTTTATTTTAGCAGAGGGCAAAAGGACAGGTCATACTGACAGCTGCTAAGAGAAGGTAACAGTCCCTCTGAGCTTGACCATCTTTGGTGCCCAACAATACAGAGCAGGGATTTTTATGACACTTTAACCTCTTGTCAACCTTCATGAAGAATGCACAGCAAGTTACCATTAACTTTTGGATCTTATGCATCACAGAAGATCAACTATTCTTTAGGATAAATAAACTTCTGCTAATTTTTTAGATTTTTTCATCTAAAAAAGCAGTGGATTAGTAGCTAACAAGATATACACAAGAGCATAGCATTTGCCCAATATTGCTTTGACAAGTTCAGCTTGTATTACAAAACTAAGACTTAAAGAACCCATTTCAGACCCCCCAGTTGGTTTGAAAAAGCAACTTGATAACTTCAGGCTATTTGCGAAGAGAGTTTTTATTCAATGCTGAACATGTAAACATTAAAGAACCATTTGCTCTTCTGCTATTGTGGTCAGTCACCAAAGAACACTTCTCCATTGCACTCCTGTAGAGAAGCCCTAGTCCCAGATCAGAAATATATTTTTTTAAATCAAGGAAATGTATTGTGTACTTTCTTAATTGCACAACTTTTTACATCAACTGATAGAATAGAGACAGAAAAATCTAAGAAATGCTAATGCTAAAGAGTCTTGTCTCTATACACACATACTCATATGCTGTGGAAATAGCTATGGAAACACAGGGATGATTTGACTCTCCTCAGACGCATACGCCTATGCAATTATATACGTACTTTCAGATATTCATAGAACTCTCTAGACCAAGATCTCATTTGCTTATCTTGAAATATTTTTCCTGAAGAAAATCCAACTTGTTTTTCTGTACTAGGTTGTGTTAAACAGATATTTTCTCTTTGGCTACACAAAACTGAACACTCACTCTAGAGAAGTGGTATTCTTCTGCTGCTATAGCACTGTATAGGATTATATAGAAGGGTTAATCATTAAAGAATTATGAAATGAACAAAATCATTGACTTATTTGCCTAGTTGGTGGCAAATGAGAAAATTACAGCATATCAACCATATTTTAAAATAGAGTGATTTTTCCAGTCCATTTCCAAGCTCCATGTACCTGTATTATTAAAACAAATCCCTATTGAGTAGCCCTATTTACATATCATAATTTGGTGTCTCCAGTGCTCAAAGGTGATAGTTGCCATTTCTTTTTGTCTTAATACAGTAGCTGCCTTCCTGCTCAGGTAGTCCACAGAAAGCTGTATGAGTGAAATTCTGGCCTGCAGCTGCCTGACTTTCAACTGTGAAGGAACAGGGACTTTTACTTCATTCTAAAAATGGCAATATTTTCCATTTTCCCTCAAAACAGCATGCAACCAGAAGAGAACCACAGTGGTGGACAACAGCTATGAATGTGGTGTTACTAACAAAGACAGTGCTACACAACAACTCCATTTCAAAACCAGTACAGGCATCAGATGTGCTAAAGTTGCGAGAAAGTTATATTTACAAAAACTTAATTAACCAAAGTATGCCTTTTCCAAAACATGCCATTGACCTCACAAAATTCTGTTATACCATGATACAGAAGGCTATCACCTACCTCATTGCTAAAAATCTCCTGTTTTCCAAAACACTAGAAATTATTGCAGTAGAAAATACATGAAACCATTTTTTAAAATGGCTAACCTCTCCTGGAAGAAATTTATTAATTTTCACTGCTCCATGTTTTACAGTAAAATGTGTGTCTTTTGATCTCAGTAAATTACATAAGACACGCTGCAAGAAGTAACATGGTGGTACAGTAAAAAATCAGAAATAGATGCAATAGGCAGCTGAACTAGTGGTGAGAGTTCTCCAGTAAAATTACAGCATTTTATTTAATTTAAAGTTATATAAATTTGTGGAGAATGTTATTTCTTAGGATCATTATTAAAAAAATGTTTTCCAAATAAAAGAAATATTTTTGTGGATTTGGCTACTTTCTTCATTCTTTTATCAAAAGAACCTAAACGCAAAACTGCAATATTTAAAATAACTCTTGTCTTGTAAAACCAAACCTAAAAATTCTTTCTCTTAACTGCTCTTGAAAATATTTGCATAATAAGTGAAAAGAAGCGTCTTTTTTTTTTTTTAAGTCTTTTCAAGTTTCTTGCGAAAAGGCAGTTTCAGCTAGGCTTGCTATTTCTGCAGCTCAAATGCTTACAACTTAAATATTTGTAAAGAGTGAGAAAAATAACTCAATTTTCTATAGCTGATTCTGAAACCTTTGTTCTCTTTCTTTGAATAGGCATAGGCAAACATGTAATTTGTCCTGCCTTTTGTCTAACTGCAAACAATAGATTAAGTTCAGCTGTACATGCAAGGGAAAAGACAAAAGCAAACATTGTCAAGCACTTTCCATTAGCTGGATTTTTTTTCCTGAAAATGCCAGAGTGCAGTGAAGCTTTTCTTCTCTTTGTTTTAATAATCGTATCCAGTGGGTATGGCTCTCAAGGAAATTGAAAGGTCAAGATATATACACACTTATGGTTGGGGTGATAGCATAGGCTTGTACATCTTCTGCTGGAAGCTTTTGGATCACAGCTGGAAAAAGATGCAAAATGTTAAATTATTTAAGGCATAATCCAGATGGCTTTTGAGATATTACTTATTCCCAATATATAATCTAAATCTAACACTCTGTTTCAGTTTAAAGCCATTCCCCCTTTTCCTAACACTACATTCACTTGTAAAAAGTCCCTTGCCAGCTATCATGTAGAATCCCTGGAGCCTTCTCTTCTCCACGTTAAGAGGTAGACCAAGCAGGGGACAGCTGGAGTCCACAATACTTTTGTCTTAGCTTGTGTGGATCAAACCGTTGCATTATAATGCTTAACTGTAAAGAAAATGATAGAAAATTGAACTGCAGGGTAAATTTTATACAACAGAATCATACCCTGCATCACCCCTCGTTATGTAACTTTTGCTTGTAAAGCATAACAGCTTTTTTTCACCGATTCCCCCAGTGTCGGTTCCAGGGGGTGTTCTGGTGGGGTGCTACGACTTCCCAAATCGACTCCCACAGAAAGTCACTCGGCAGCCACTGCATTCACACAGACACGCACATGCCAGATAGCTTCTTCAACAGGTTGACGGCAAAGAGGCAGGAAGGGTCCTTGTGTGGAATTTCCACGGCAGAGATTTATTTCAGCCCTGGCAGAGATTTATTTCAGGGGCGAGGAGCCAGGGACAAAAGACCCTGAACACTGGAGACTCCAGGGTTAAATATAAGGGTGGGGAAAGTATCAGGGACAGGGGTGGTACATAGGCAGGACTAGCCTACAGGAGCCAATGGGAAAATCTGAGGGAGTGGCGAGGAACAAGGTCCAATGGGAGAGTGGGGAAGGGAGAATTGTCTAAGGAAGGAGCAGGTAAGGTATAAAGGGGCGGAGAGGCCAACTGGGGAAGCAGAACTGGGATACATTTCCGTAATTGAACAGGACGTTCTGGGACAGGCCTTTTTTGTCACCTTAACAAGGAAAATTTTATTAATATAATCAATAGACCATTAAATAATTATTTTACAACTAAATCACTTTATAAAAACTTTATGTATTAACGGTCTCTGGATCCAGAAGTATACTACAACCACGCAGCTAACTTTAAATTTTTCTAATAAACAGTCATGTCAATAGGCTACAGCTTAGTGAAAATTTAAAGAAGCAAAAAGTGACTTAACAGTACCTAAATTTGCTAATTTTCTTTCACAGAATGTACATAAATTTAGGCTTCGGACATTACCATTATATTACCATTAACTCTGAAAGTGGTTTCAAAATGTAACAAGCCCTGAGTACAGGAACATCTATAACAAAAAGCAATTAGAACAATGTGGGGTGTGGTGAAAAAGTGATCTTTGAGGTAGGGTCCAGAATTGTTGCAACATTCTGAATAACAAAAATGGAAGTTTTGGAACCAGCTGTAGGAATGACCTGCTCAGCCCGCAGCTGCTCTCACACAAGTTGGTGTAAATACGGCAGTTTCCCCCGAGGAAGGGGCCACCCATCTGCCCCTAGGTGTTTTCTCCAGCACAGCATCAGCTCACAAGGGTCCACAGGACACAGGAGCACGGAGGGGACCTCACAATTTCTCCCCCCACTGCTGCATCGCTGGCTGCAGCGGGAGCGGCGCCGGTTGGGCAGCTGAGCTGAGGCAGCTCAGCTCCACTGGCACACAAGATGGCAGCAGCGTCTCCCCGGACAAGCTCCGCCGCATGCGAGGAGTAGGGATGCAGCGCCACCTCTGCCGGACTCCCCAGCTCATCTGCAGAGAGCTGCGTCTGCACCCCTAGATCCGCTGTGCCACCAGCGTGGTACTCGCCGCTGCCTCTTGGCTCTGCCATGTGCTCCACCGGCGTGGTGCAGCCATGCCATGTGCTCGTTGCCATGTGCTCGCCAGTGCCACACGTTTTCTGCCGCCGCCGCGGTGCCACACACCCGCGGCTCTCCACGCCCCTCCCCCCCGCCACCGCCACCACGGGAAGGGCAAATGGAGAGGGAACACACCACCAGGAAGGGTGCCCCCGGCTCCAGCCATTCGCTGAGACACGGCTGCAGCTGATGCCACATGGTGCGGGGCAGTAGGACCTCTTTTACAATACTGTTATAAATGCGCTCGTCACCCTTAACAGGTTAACTAGTTTATTAACAGAAACAAACAACATCTGAGAACAAGACCCCAAGATGAGCCTAGAGATCTCTGCGACAAAACAGAGTAATGAACAGTGCACAACACTGGGCGCTCCATTGGCAAACGAATTCCACAGGAAGACCAGGTGCAAAGCACCTGGGGAGTTCTTATAGTCTCTGGTTAAACAGGATTGGTGCATATCTTAATCCACTCTCTGATTGGTCCTTTAGTGGGTCTCCTGTTGGTCCATTCCAAGGATCATTCCTGACCAATCATTTGTTGATAAATCCTTCTTATTGGTGGGCTCATTCACCAGTCCAGGTTTGGGATGACGTTATTACCCTGAGACAAAGTTCTAGAAAATTCCTTCCATTGGGTTTCCATTTTATCTCCATCTTGTGGTTACATTGAGGCATTACACCCATACATTACCACGCATTTTAATTTAATTAAAATTAACTTACAATTCATTTACTAAAATCTCAACCTGACATTTCATTAAGTAACATATAACTAGCAATTCATTAATTAAGTTCCATGTAACCAGCCTACGAAAGCCAACTTTTCTATAACAATACCATCCAGCTCCCCTCCAGGACCAAACAGGCGAGGGACGAGGGGTCATCCCCTGGTTCTTCTCCCACAGCCCTGACAGACCCATAGTTGTTCGCTGGTGGTGCAGAAGGGGTCGGCATGGCTGCCGACATGGCACAAGCGTCTTTTTTTGTCCAGTCTCTGGGTGCTGCATGGGCTTTTCGCTGGACTGGGGCTGCCTGGTGTAATATGGTACCACACCCCTCCCCCAGTCCCCGTAGCCTGGGAACCAGGAGCAGGCTGGTTCTCACAGGTGGAGTCGTTGATAGAAGGGGCGGGAACGCAGGAAGGACAGGCGGGGTCTGCGGCAAGGAAGGGATTCCCAATAGAAGGGGAGGGGCCTGATGCGGGCACACCCATTGACACAGGGGAGGAGGGGCCGGGTGCGATGATATGTGCGGAAAAGTGGGGAGGAGGACCACGCGCTGAAACGTGGCCAGTGCCATTTTGTGTGGTTGGGGCAGGGGTAGGAAAGCCTGTAGCAGAGGAGGAAGACAAGATGGCAGAGCCAACCACATGGGCAGCCACGTGGCCGGTGCCATGTTTAACAAAAGCCGGGGATGGAGAAACTTGGTACGTAGGCACAGGTAAGAGAGTTAGGGGAGAGCCCAGAACAGCATGGCTGGTGCCATCCGGGGCGGGAAACAGAGGAGATCGGGACCCTTCAGGGAGCTGGTAGCCAGACTAAGTGTCCCACATTCTCCTGGGGCAGGGAGAAGGGGTTGGGAGCATAAGGGGAGGACCACAGGGAAAGGTTTTCCAAACTTTTCCAAGTACTTTTAACATATTTTACAATAACAGCAGCTAGTGCAGATAAAATTAAATCTCGTGAAGTATCAGGAAAATGTTTTACCAACCAGGGGACAAACTGCTTCAGCCCCCCTTTCAACAAATGAAATTTTACAAGGGCATTTAGAACTTAGATATAAGCTTGCTGCGAGGGATGGGTAGACTCCATCTCCCACTCTTCCTGGCCCCAGAGGTAAAAGGCTTAATAAAAGCAACAGAAAAGACCCAATATTACCACACTCGGGGTCAAAGAAAAGCCTTGGGGTGGTCTGTCAGCTCTGGACCAGTCCTCGTTGCAGGTGTTCACTGCAGAGGCATGTCAGTCCGCCTTGGTTTGCCCTAATAAAACTCAGAACTTCCTCTAGGGATGTAGCTGCTCTGAATGTGACTTACTTTCCAGCGGTGAAAGACAACTGGAGACGTTTTTCAGGGACACGCAATTCATGTCTCTGTTCCGGGCACCACTTTTTGGATCTGGGGAGTGTTCTGGTGGGGTGCTACAACCTCCCAAACCGACTCCCACAGAAAGTCGCTTGGCAGCCACTGCATTCACACAGACACGCATATGCCGTATAGCTTCTTTGACAGGTCAACAGCAAAGAGGCAGGAAGGGTCCTTGTGTGGAATTTCCACGGCAGAGATTTATTTCAGCGCCGCACGTGAAGGGGAGCCAGGGACAAAAGACCATGAAGACTGGAGAGTTCAGGGTTAAATATGAGGGTGGGGAAAGCATCGGGGCAGGGGCGGTACATAGGCAGGACTAGGGTACGGGAGCCAATGGGAAAATCTGAGGGAGTGGCGAGGAACTAGGTCCAATGGGAGAGTGGGGAAGGGAGAATTGTCTAAGGAAGGAGCAGGTAAGGTATAAAGGGGCGGGGAGGCCAACTGGGGAAGCAGAACTGGGATACATTTCCGTAATTGAACAGGACGTTCTGGGACAGGCCTTTTTTGTCACCTTAACAAGGAAAATTTTATTAATATAATCAATAGACCATTAAATAATTATTTTACAACTAAATCACTTTATAAAAACTTTATGTATTAACGGTCTCTGGATCCAGAAGTATACTACAACCACACAGCTAACTTTAAATGTTTTCATTTGAAAAAAAACCCAACCAAGTTAAATCTAACCTTACTAGTTCTAATTTTAATAGCAAAATTCACTGGTATGAAAAAAAAGAATCAAAAATCTGCTCTTCAAAGTCTTTCTTAGAAGGTTTACATTGGGACACTGTAAAGCAAGACAGAATAAATGAAAATTGGTTTTCAGAGTGATGGTGAATGGGACATGCCAAGTGAAGGGGTCACTTCTTCCTCTTCTCTGAACCTCACTGAATCTGAGCATTTTATTTTTCCTAGGAATGAAATTTTATGATAATTTCAGTCAAATACATACATTATTTTGTGATGTCCATGGCATGCTTTGGAAAAGACATACTTTGGTTAAGCATTTGTAAATATAACCTCCTTCCCACTTCAGCATATCTACACAGCAGATAAACAACAGTCAAAAAATCTTCCCAGCATCTGTAAAGGAAAATTTAAAATTGTATCTATTAAATGTGATAGATGTGCACTTTTTTCCATTAACAACTGCATAATTTGGAAGAAATATATTAAATATAACTCTATTTAGTTGGTTTTCAGAGTGGAATATGTTGGTATGAAAGGATAGGCTTGTTACTGTTTTGCTAAAGCAGAACAGACAGTGTGAAAGTGATCATGAGATTAAATGGTGTATTAAAAGCAGATGAGCTTTGGCATAAAAAGCGGCTTTCCTGTGTTCCTCATATCACTTTGATTCTAACATTCAGCAGAGCATGAACGAAGTAAGGATGGAAATGTTGTGTTTTGTCTTTCAGTGAGCTAAATAGCGGTTCAGATTTTGCTTAGCCAAATCTTCATCTGAATTAGAAACTATGCTCTGTACAGAGAAATATAGATTCTGCTAATTAATGTATGGTTTGGTATAATTTAATTAGAAATGCTTTTAGAAACAGGAGGGTACTTGTCTTATAATGCTGAAGAACAGAAAATTAGACAGTATGTAAAACTCCAGTTCAGGTTTGTGTGGTTGTATTGGGTTTGCACAGCCTGGCTTTTGGGAACAGAGGGACCACAGGGGTGTCTTCTTTGAGAAGCTGCCAAGAAGCTTCCTCCATGTCTGGCAGAGCCAATCCCTGGTGGCTCCAAAGATGGATGTGCGTCCAAAGTGGGCCAATTAGAATTGGTGACGCCTCTGTGATAACACATTTAAGAAGAAATCCAAACAAAATTTGTTGCATAGTTTTAATTTTGTCCAGAGAAGAGCAGAGTGAGACACCAAGGTCAATGCAGAAGGAGGGGGAGGAGGTGCTCCAGGTGCTGGAGCCAGGATTCCTCTGCAGGCTGTGGTGAAGACCATGGTGAAGCAGCTGTGCCCCTGCCGCCCGTGGAGGTCCATGGGGATGCAGAGATTCCCCCGCAGCCTGTGGTGGACCCCACACTGGAGCGGGTGAATGCCTAGAGAAAGCTGTCAGCCCATGGGAGACCTGTGGAGAGGGGGGCCCTGCTCCCATACTGGAGCAGCCTGTCCTTGGAGGACTGTACCCCATGGAAGAGTGACCCATGCTGCAGCAGTTTTAGGAGGACTGCGTGCCCGTGGGATGGACCCACGCTGCAGCAGATCACAGAGAGCTGTTGCTCTTGAGATTGAGCCACGTTGGAGAAGGTCACGGAGAAGTGTCTCGTGTGGGAGGGACCCCACGGTGCAGCAGGTGAAGGACTCCTTTCCCTGAGCAGTGGGACAAACTACTGGTGATGAACTGACCATAACCCCATTTCCTACCTCCTTGCAGTTCTGGGGTAGGAGGTAGAGCTGGAAGGAGGGAGGGGTAGGGGAAAGGTGTTTTTAAGGGTTTGTTTTACTTCTCATTATCCTGCTCTGATTTTGTTAGCAATAAATTCACTTCATATCTCTGAGTTGAGCCTGTTTTCCCTGTGATGGTATTTGGTGAGTGATCTCTCCTGGTCCTTATCTCAACTCATGAACACTTTGTTCTATTTTCTCTCCTCTGTTCAGCTGCAGAGGGGAGTGAGTGAGCTGCTTTTGTGGGTGCCTGATATCCAGCCCAGGTCAACCCATGACAGTGGTGGATTTCTATCTGAAGTTTCTCACAGTCAGGTCCTGCTTATTTGTGAACACTGAAATAAGGAGATTTTCTTGAAAAACTCTGAGCAAGGATGCAATTTTCTGACGTGCCACAAAATCCATTGAGAAACTTATTTGGGAAGACAGGTAGCTTGGAAATTAAAGCATTGAATAAATCCTATACTGCATGAATGAGACTTTTCAGGACTGCCTTAGCAACCACCAAGCAACAATCAAATGATCTTGTACCAAGGATAGCTGGCAACATGGAACAGCTTGATAGCAGCTGAGATCTGATGGTTTGTAATGTGTACGATGTGATCGCTAATTCAAATTAGAAAGCATTGGCATGTGCTTGTTTAAGATAGGAAAAACACAATGCCAACCCTGAAACCATTTCATTGCACAGACTTGCGTAGCAGCCTCTCCAAATAAACTCATTGCATCAACTGTTGCCACTGCAAGGAAATGAAATCCTACGGGAAATGACAGGGTGAGTTCCCTAAAGTCAATAAGCATTTCTGTGTCTAAGTATATATGACGAGTGTTGTGATTTCTTTTCTCTTCCTCTACTTTAAAGGCAAGAAGCTCCCATAACTTTTTCTGTAGGACTCTGTTAGAGCCTGTCAGATGCTGTTAGTGCCAGACTTTGTCTCATGCAAACTTGTCACACGTACCCAACTGCTTTGACTGTTGCCATGCCTGAAAGGTGAGTGCTGGAAAAGAAAATGACCTGTGAAAATCCCTCCTCATGACTGCACCTGCCTATGCTGATTCTGGTAAAGGAAAACATCAACACCTCACAGCTGTTTCCTGCATCCTTATCTTCATGGCTTGTTTCTTATCCCAGCTCTTGGGTTTTTGCATTAGGGATCTGTAGTTGTATAAATGGGATTATCTGTTCTCAAGCTGCACCATGTTGGCATTAGGATAGGAAGAAGCAGGAAGGTGTCCCAAGTAGGGGTGGAGAATGAAGTCCCAGCAGAAGTTCTGCAACTTGTAACATTCTCTTTCATTCTTTCATTTCTCTCTTCCTTGGTGAAAATATTTCTCTCTGTGGCAGCAAAGTTAACAGGCAAAGGCTTACAAGAGATGAGCAGGGACAGCTGGTTACCCCACAGTCTGGCATGTTCTCCATGTATATAGTAGTAGCTGATTCACTGGAACATGGATTTCAAGAAAAGGTCGATCAATCTAAAGCACAGGAATCATCTATCTAGAAATGCTAGAGCTAAGTTGGTGTCAGCTTTCTAGCAGTGACAGGATAACCTCAGCTGCAGGCTACTATTTATCAGCTAACCTTGCCTTTTCTGTTGCTTACTGGAAATAATAATGTATTCTTCTCTGCTTATAGTAAAAATACATATTTTACTTGTACAGGGGTGTCAGGTTAAGCCATTCTGAGTATGAGTTACAATAAAGAACTGATCAGAGTAGATCAATAGTTTACAGAACTGAAGTTCAAACATGCCTACTAATCCACATGCCTGCATGTTCCCAGGAGTGCTGTTTATTTTATTCCCTTTATAAATTATTTAAAAAAGAAAAACCTCAATTCAAAGTAAGTAATTTTCCCAATGGACATTATGTCAAATTTTCTGGCTTTAATTCACACAATTAATTATATTGTATTGTCCATAATTGTTATACTAAGGATGGGAAAACCAATATTTGAAAGTGTATGAAAAAATCTTAATATATTTTTTTTACAATTTAGATTTAAAGACATTTTTTACCATGAGTGTGATTCACTAGTGAGTTGATGACTTGCTTGTACTTCCCTTTCAAACACTTTCTGTGGACCATTTTTGAGTGTGATTTCTACCATAACTGGGAGTGTAATGACAGCATCAGTGTTGACTAGCACTTTTTAAAATCCATCATGTCTAAAAACAAGACATAACGAAACACAACAGAAAAAGGCAAAAAATGCTCAGCAGTATGGTGTTCACTATAGACTAATATTTCCAGTCTCTGACAGGTTTGTATAAACTCATCTTGACACATTGTTACAGCATTTGCTTCTTAAACTAGAAAGATTAAAATTTTTTAGTACTTCCATAAATGAAGTAAGTACAGTCTATACATAAGGTCATCTACAAGACACTACACTTTTGAACCCTCTGGTCTGATCCAGTGAGAAACTAATTTTTTGTGTTGTAATCTGCTTTGGGGAATCAGTGCTAGGTTTCTCAGCAGCTCTGTCAGTATAAAAAATACTGCTCTGAGTAATTTAGACATTACTGTAGTAAAAGAAAGTTAATTTGGGTTGTTTGGTAGTTATAGTAAGTTTTGTCCTGTTAAAATAAAGTTAAAACTTTCCCAGAGTTTTGGGAATTGCAAATTGGCAATTAGCTAGCTATTAAAAGTAGGAGTGGCAACAAACGTCCCTTCACCTTGACTGGTATCCTTAGTGCAGTCCACCCAGTTCATTACTGGAACAGTTGGATAGCCCCTTGTCCCCTCTTATTGCATGTCTGAGACCACTGTCTTTTGCCAGAAGATGCTTTGCTGAACTGAAGAATTCCTGAGGGATTCATTCAGACGCCTTACACCTCACTGAAGAAGGTTCCAAATGCAGCAGAAAGATGAGTCAGTGAAGCAGCAAAGCTGATATACCACTGCGAGGAGGATGTAGTAAGAGCACAGAACACGGGGAAGGCTGAAGGGTGAGAGTGATGAGAGCACAACATGGCTTTATGTCCGAAGCTGCAGAACAGTATGGCAAATCTGGTGATGTTCAGCTGTCGAGGCTTTGGTTACGCAGCAGCAGTTGCAGATTTTTGGCTGCACAGATCAAATGGAGTATTCACTTATCTAAGGTTGCCTGGTCAGGTCTGAGCACATGTGCTGTGTAAGGAAGGAGATGTATAAATTTAAAGTGGAAAATATGAGTTAAAAATAATATTTATGGGTTTGATATTTAAAGATGAGTTAATCCAATTTAAATCTGTAATTAAAATCTTTTTTGTCTATTCAATTTCAATTTATTTTCTAACCTTATTTTTTAAACAAAATATATTCTTCTTAAAGTGTGTAATTATGAGTTTTTTAGAAATATTTTACTTCATGGAAAATATTTGTATCCAGAGGTGGGTGGAAGTTTTAATTGATTTTTCACACTTCAGTGCAGTCAGTTTTTGCAAATACTTCTTGTGCGTTCTCAGTAGTGTCCCAAACCCAGATTTAATTTTGATGTGGCAAGGGAGTTACTGTGCCTAGAATTCCAACATATTATTTAAAATATTTTTCAAGTTTTATGTCAAATAAATTTGTTTATTTGTTGTGTGGGTGTTGAGCTTCAACTTGTATGCTCCAAGCATCTTCCGAGTTTTAAGCTGTCTACACAGCACTGAATGGTGAGATAGAATCTGCATTCCTGGCCTGAATGGTAGTATCTATCTTTTCAAATCATCTCAGTGAAAGAGAAAGACTACTTAAAGAACAGGTTTTTGATCCTGAGACATCAAACTCCATTTGGTTTTAAGCAGGGCAATTCTCTCTGAAATTACTTTTGCTGTTTTATACATATAACCAATATGTGTATGAAGATATACAGGATTTAGCTTACTGTATGCATCAGAAGGAAAGCCTGATACAGTATCTGGCTAATGGTTCATTTTTAGTAGATGATTTAAAAGATAGTTCATATTTTCAACTTTCATCATAATAGCTGACTATATACTTAACTAGAATTTCCTGCATTTAACTATTAAAGTTTATGAAAAATAGGATACATGAAAGTAACTGTATTTGATCTGTTTGCAGATTTTCCAATTGACAGTGCAAATAGTGTGACTTCTGCACTATTAATATTTAAGTATATTTATACTCTTCCTTTCTATTGTGTTACAAGTTTCATTACAATCAATATTACTTGCTCCAAGACAATCTGTACATATTTGCAAAATGAGCTCTGATATTATACATTGGCTGTGTTAAAGGGTACAAGTCAATATACCAGAAGGGTTTGGTGAGGGGAGGGTTAAGGGAAGATATGTCTTTTCTCTCAGGCCAATACTGTCACTGAGGAGAAAAAATTGCTCTTTTTTAGACTGTGGCAAAATGTATGTTTTTCCTTACCCCTGCCCATACCACTCTAGCAGCAAATTCAAGTAGAAGATCTATTCTTGATTGGCTTCATGTCTGCTGGGCAAATTTGAATAGCATGGTTTTAAAACTAAGAACAAACTCAGAGAAAATATAAGCTGTGTCAGTGTGACAGTGACTGGGAAAATATTCCTTCACAGTTACATGCATGGCAATTTAGTAACCTTTCATACACACAGGATTCAGCAGTTTATCGTCAGAACCAGAGAGGCAAGGGGGAGCCCAGCTTTTGCTGCCTGAGGACATCTTTCTGTAGAAGTTTAATTAAAATGTGTCCTCCACTGTATTTTATCTTGTGAAAGGCTGGCCAGTATTTCAGTTAATACCCCTGTAAATTCCTTTGCCAAGTGTCTTTAATTTGACAAGAGCCTTGTGAAGCAAGGGGTCCTAAAATCAAATATATGTTTCTTCTCTGGAAATCTGTGAGTGCCCTCAACAGCAGCAGCTGGAAGGAGTGGAGAGCAGTGAGACTTGCACAGATGATCTCTAGATCTGATACAAACGATCCAAATAT
>WEIT01023796.1:5214-37885 GCA_013389985.1 Dryoscopus gambensis | reverse complement strand
CTCCGCCGCGGCGGCAGGAGGAGGAGCCGGGCCCCGGGGCCGCCGCCGCGTGAGGCCCAGTGGTTCGTCCGCAGGAACATGTCGAGTTGGAAAGGTCCCATAAGCATCGCCAAGTGCAGCGCCCTGCTCCTCACGGGACTCCCTAAAACTAAGCAGTGTGACTAAGAGCACTGTCCAAACTCTGGGAGGCTTAGTGCCATGGCCACTTCTCTGGGAGCCTGTCCCAGTGACCAACCACTCTCTGGGTGAAGAACCTTTTCTAATGTACAGTCTGAACTCCCTCAAGATATACCTCCAGGTGTATCTGCAGTACAGAGATACATAGCAAATACAGTTGGATACTGTGTCGATTTTTTTAAACTGACCTTGAGAAAGATTCACAAAAGGGAAAAAATAACCACGAATTTCAGAATAGATTTGATGCAAAGCTGGGGCAGGATACAAGTTCCCGTGAAAACTATAAAAAGATTTCCACCGACAAGTGTTGTAGTGACTAAAAGCAGGTGGAGGGCAATTGGTCTTTGTCTGGTTGAACCGCAAACACAAAGTGAGGCCAGACCCGGTGAACAGCCCTCAGCCCCCGGGTGTCCTTGGTGGGACCTGCCAGAGACAGGCAGCTGAGGCTGTCAGGGGAGCAGTGATAACCAGAGAAGAAAACTTGCTCTCCTTTGGTCACTTCATACGGTAACTACTGAAAAGGATTGCCACAAGATGGAGCCTTTAAAGTTTTGGAATCTTCATAAAGAAACCCCAAGTAAATTCATACATACAAGCTTATCTATTAGTTGAGTAATCCCCAGGCAAAGAAAAATGTTACAGTAGTCTGCAGCTTGCTACCATGCACCCAGATATACGAATGGAGTTTTGGTGACTTTCAATTTGCTCTCTGACCTTCGAGTACAGACTTTTTGGTTTTTTGTTACAGAGACCACTCACTTACACTAATGATCGCTTTCTACAGCCCTCAATTTGTCCTTCTGAAATTGAAAGCCTGTCCCATGCATCCTTTATCTTTCAGTTGCACTTAAATAATGTCGTTAGTATCTAACTAAAGCCAAGTGTTAAATTGTATCACTGTTGTGATGTTGCTCTCTGTTCCTTACCATTCCTAGAATGTGTCTTTAGTGGCAGGGTCTTTCGATCTCATCTGCTTTTTGGTGGGAAATGCATGACCAAAGCTGTTTAGTGTTTATCTAGCAACAACATAGACTTCCTTTTGCTCAGTCAGCTGTGACCTAGGGCGCTGTTACTGATCACTGGAGTTTCCTCTGTTGCAGTTGGGTGCTCTCATTAAAGGTTCCCTGTGTTAAAGACTGGAAATAAAAGTGCCTAGGCCACAGATTCATCTTCTCTCCCACACAAAGACACAGCAAGAATGGCCAATTAGAAGACATGATGCAGTAAGTAACTAAGAAATGTCAGCAAAATCTCTTTTAACAGAAATTATGTGTTTATACTTCCCAAGCACGTGGTGTCGGGCACACAGCCCAGCACATGGGAAATTTCTCCCCTGTTACACTGTATAGCAGTGGGCGGGCCAGGTAACATTATGCCTTTTAAAGCTGCCCGACTTTCTCCTACTTTGTGACTTGGCAAAGTTTTAACAAGTTAAGATTAAATGTTCTAGACCAGATGACTACCTCAAACTGTTTTTTCCCCTTAATTACTTCTACAATGATTCGTTGTTGCCAAGAAGAAAGCCAGAGTAAAATAACATAAAAACATTCTGAGAATTTATTTTAAAAAGTCTTGTACTCCAGCAGGAGTGGAAAAATTCAGTGGCTGGAAGGAAGAGAGGAAGGAGAACCTTTTCCAGTGCAGTGGCTTTGCTAGCTAACCTTGTGAAAACCTGCATGAACTAAACCCAATTACATTACTGGAGGGCATATTCACATGCTCAGCACAGATTTACTGGAATACAATGAACATTCACCTGCCCCAAACATGTGCCAGACTGCATCTGGTCAGAAGCTTCCCTTTCAAAATTTAAGAACAATTTAAAACTCTGTCCCACAACATTAAAATTTAATTCTAGCAAATATAATTTAACTGAGTTGTGAGAATATGCTTTCACTTCCCCGTGTGCATGGTGAAGGGAAGTCAGTCTTCCTATGTGAAGTGCAGGAGGGAGGGGAAGGGTCCGGAGTGTTAAGAGTAAGAAATTTGGCAGAAAATGAACCCTCTTGCATTCCAGCTGGTTCCCAGAGATCAGAGGGGCTGGGTGCAGCTGGGCTTATTCTGATTATAACCAAGTTGGCATTATGTGTCTGGTCACGTTCGATGGGAACTTCCACAAGCACAGATTCACAAATAATGTGATTTATTGAAGCAACAGAAATACAAAGCCAGAATAAATGCACTAGCTGTGATAGAGCTCTAATGATAATATTGTGTTAACCTGGGTAGTAATAATAATAATAATAATAATAATAACAACAACAACAGCAGACGCTTACTAACACAGCAGCTGCACTTGGAAGGAGGGAGAGGAGAATAGCCTGTGAACTGTCCCTAAGGTCTTTTAGGGTCTCTCTGCTAACAGGTCTACCCTTCTTACATACAGCCCAATCTGATCCCCTTCCTGCTATGTTACCTATAGCATGGTCTAAGCAGAGAGTTGAATAATACAGTAATTTATGTGGTAGCATGTACTTCATTAAGCTTATTAGCATATGCAGGTGTGAGCATTTTAATATTTAAATGACTTTTCAGGCAAACATGTCTTTTTTGGCCATGGTGTCCTTCAAAGTTCCAGTCGTTCAACTTACTTCTGTTCTGTTCCATTTATAAGTCAAACGCAGACCATCCTATCTCCACAGGACCTTTTCCTTTAGCCAACTCAATCTTTCTTGACTATGCAGATCTATGCAAAGACAATGTAGAGGGTACACAGTGTAGGCTGTAGTAATGTAGTAAGCATTAGCTCTTGCCTGGCTGTTTGGTTATCATTCCACACGGATGGAGGAGCTGAAGAAAGGGATGGTTGTGTAAGGAAAAGTACCTTGCAGGTGGCTGGGAGGTGAAGGGACTGAGGTCAGACTCTGGTTAAAGAGATTGGCCACAAGAATGCTGAGGGACCAAATGGAGGAAGAAGCCTGTTTGGGTGTCTCAGGAAAGGAAAGATGAGGGGAAAGCATGGTGAAAGATGCTGATTATTGCCTGGGAAAGTAAGGAAAAATGGGACCAGGTGGACAAGGTGAATGAGTTACAGGTGAGAGGAAAAGGTAGGAAGGTGAGTGAGTCTGAGACCACAATCAGAGTGAGTCAGAGACATGAATTATGAGAAAAGAGAATGGAGCAATGAGGTCCCAGAGGAATGAGAGAAGGCTGCAAATGCCAGGGCCCAAACACATGGAGGTACAAGCAGAGGCTTGGCCAACAGCCTCCAGGACCTATAGTGGGATGGAACAATAGCAGTCCCCTACCCCTGTGGTCAGAAAATGTCTCTGAACCCACGGCACAGTACCTAGCTCTGTCCTGGATCGCCCAAGTTCACATCACAGGAGAATGGGCGTATGTCACTGGAATACATCTCATGGGTGTGGGGTCCCTGAGGAAGCCTTGCTGTGCAGGGGCTGGGCTCGTCGATAGCTCCTCTTCCCAAGGAACTTCCAGACTGGCTGTCCAGTGCCTGAAAAAACCTTTTTGGCTTAATTTTTAACTAGTACTCCCCCAAAGTCTTCAAATTAAAGGCAAATGTGTACCCACTATATGGATGCACACCTTCCATACAATCAACGCCTGAACTTATTACGTCCACTGAAGAGCGTTTCTGGAAAATTATACATTTTTAAAAAAAATCTATTTTAACAAGTAACATGCGTATCTAGAACCCAGCATCGTCTTTTGAAAGTCTGTCATCAGAATTAGGGAGCTGTTTTAAAACACCGGTTTAAAATGCGCCCGCGCCCTNGCGCTCAGTGCGGGGCGCGCAGGGATCATACGGAGCCGGCTCGGTTCACTGGACGCTCGAGCGCCCCCGCCTTACGATTCAAACCCCAGTTAATTTTCCCCGAGAAATAGCGGGAGCGCAGGGGAAGCCACTGAGCAGTCACTGCCCTCTCTGCACGCTGTGTAAGGGTCCGCGGCGTCCAGCGCCGCGCAGAGCCAGGAGGGAGACGGGAGGGAGCCGTGTCTTACCACAGGCAGAGCGGGCGGGAGCAGACGAGAGAGCGGGAGCAGATGTGCCACGGGGAAAGCCATGCTTTTCCTCTCTCAGGGCTGTCAGTAAAGCCAGCGCCAACACTTGGAGTGGAGTGAGGGGACAGAGTTCGTGGCCCCTCCACTTTTGCAGGCCGGTTTTGCTGTGCGGTGAGCCCGTGGCCGTGCGAGCCTGTGCGCAGTGTGCCACCACCCTCGGCGGCGGTGGGAAGATGAGCCGTGGTGTGGGGTGTGATTCTGGGGACCGTGATTCCCTCTCTCGCTTATTGCGGTAAAACATGCTGAGGAGGAGACCTGTGGCGGTGTGAAGCAAAAACTATGGGACAGCTGTTCGGAAGGAGAAGCCTGCTTGTTTTTTGCTTTTCTTTACCGGCTATCATGACTTACAAGGTGGAAACGCGAACAGCCAGTCCTGCCTCTCGGGACACAGGAATGTGGTGAAGATGCCTCCGAGTGGCAGAGACCAGGCTTTATCCTCAGAAGCGCCCTTGTGCCTGTGGGCTCCATTCACTCACTAAAGGCAAGGGCTGGACAACCTGCGTTACTAGGTGGCAGCAAGGAAGGCGGGAACTTCGCCATGGGGTACGACAGAAGCTGGGTGTTGATGAATGAAAGCGACCGTGCCCCGTCCCAGGCTGTCACCAGCGCCCTGGAGATGGGGAACGCCTCGGCCGGGCAGATGGTGTGGCAGGGCGGGAATGTCAGCGAGGCGGGCGGGGTGGAGGGCGAGGAGCACGGCGAGGAGCAGAGCTACCGGCACTTCACCACCACCGTGCAGGTTGTCATCTTCGTGGGCTCTTTGCTGGGTGAGTGAGAGTTGCTGGAGCTTTTGTTTGTTTGTTTGTTTGTTTGTTTGATTTTTTTTTTTTTAAATTGCTGCGGTCAGGGACTGCAGACCAAATGGTAACCGGCATCATTGGCTGCCTTCATCACTCTTCTTACTGCATTTCTGGTCCTCAGGTGTATGATTTCAAGTTTCGTGTGGGTTTTGATGTGTAAAAGCTGTTACTCTAAAATGTATTCATCACGGATGAGAACTCACACATTAGATGTATATATTACTTAGTAGTCTTTTATAGCAGAATGTAAACGGGTAAAAATTGAATGGGTTGATGACATGCCTATTTTCAGCTGCAATGGGATCTGTTCTTTTTAACATAAAAGCAGGCGTGGAGTGTTTTAAACAAGTTTTGCTGAATTTCTGTTTCACTTTGCAGTAATTTGGTATTTGTGTCCCGCAGATTTTAAATAAATCTTTTGGAAGTACTTTATACTGTAAATATGTATAACCTTGTGCAATCTTGCCTACTTATTATCCTTGCAGTAGGAATCATAGATTAGGTGTGTGGTAGTAAGCTATTGCTATATAATTTTACGAATGTGTGTACAGTTGCTTTCTCGATGCTTACAGCGAATCGTTTTGTTAGGAATATGTATGCATTTCTTAGCAAAAAAAAAGCAAAATAAGCTTTGTGGTGAGTCAAGTTAGTACTGTTTGGGAGATAAGTAAGCTGGATTTCAGTAAAATGTCACTATCTCAGTCATTCAAAGCTTTACACACAGGGCTTGATTGAGAAAAACTCCAGCTTTCGTAAGGGAGTTCAACAGGAATTTGCTGATGGTCATTGGCTCATTTTATCAGGGATTTGTTTTGGATTTTCCTGATCTTGAGTAATGCTAAAATCCATTTTTGTGGTCATGGTAGTAAATTTTAATATCTATCTCTTTCTGGTAATATCACTTAATTTCTAAGAAGGTGGCAAGCATAGCCATGGAACAGTGTTGAGTCCCAGTCAACAATGCACTTACTGGTAAATCACTGAGTCTTTTGGTATCAATTATTCCTCTGTGCAGTGGGGGTAATCCTCATGGTTCTTGCTTTTTTTTCCTATTTAGCACATAGTGTGGGGAAAGAATACTATTAACATCATAGGTACTCTTGTCTTTTTCTGTATGTTGGATAGTACCTATCACAAAACAATAGCCAGCAAATAGTGTCCTAAAATAACAAGACTAGATGAGAAAAGTCAGAATTTTAGTTTTTTGTTTTGAACCTTTCAGAGAATAAATTTGAGTCATATGTCCATATTTAGTTTCATGAGCATGGATCTTCCAATTTTATTTGAAGAAGAAAACGGATGTTATCATGTGATATTCCTTCAGCAGCTAGGAGTTTTTAAAAACCAACCAACCAAAAAATACCATAGCTACAAATTTTGCAAGACTAATGTAAGTTATGGTTTGGCACTCCTGCAATTTGTTTTCAAGAGGTGGACTGTGAAAAGATTTCAGCATGTCACAAGGGGTTTATTTGCCAGTTGGATGGCTGGGAGGCTGATGAAACTTCCAGATCAATAACTTTTCCAGGCCTATCAAAGAGCTAAACAGGGGAGGAAATAATACTTTTTTTAAATCATGAAAATACACTAGTCCAATGACAAATGTTAGCAGTGAGCCTCATCAATTTACAGCGATGGAAATCAATTTTAACTATTTTTTTGAAACAACCTTCTCTTCTAGTCTCCCTGTGTCCCTGAAACGCTAATTTAGAACATTTATGATACACACTCTCATAACAGCTGAAAACTTTGGAGTATTTAAAAATGTCTTCCCCTATCAACCCAATGAATGTACTATTATTTCTTCTTTACTGAATGGAAAGAAAGCCACATCTCCAGAAGGTCTCTGGGCTTTGGTGCCTGTGTGCTCAACTCTCATACGTGCCAGAAGTTTTGCATGTGCACATGCTGCACAGTATCTCTGCATCAGCAAGGGATAACAGCTGGATATTTACCTCACACTTAATGCTTGCACAAACACTATTAATTAAGTTATCATTTATTCTCTGCCGTGGTTCTTAGAGCTTGAGTGGCATCCAGCTCTTTTCTTCATCAGGTGAGCCCCTCAGTTAAGCTGCAGAATAGCAGTGTTTTGTTCTAGTGAGTCCCAGGTTCCTCTTTGCAGACGGGCAGCCCTTCAGTAGGTGGGTAAGACTGTCCTTCTTCCTAGAGCCTGAGATGGGGGTCACGCCCCTCAGAGGTAGGATGTGTGGGTTTGAATCCTTTCTGGTTTGGGTGGATGTGCAACTTGTGCATTTCACAACATCAGTGCATCCCCAAGCCACTTTGCTGTTGATAAAATAGTATTACCCTTTTAAAGGAAGAAATTATTTTTAGTTTCAACTTGAAAGGGATCAAACCTATATGACTGAGTCTTAATAATCATTACAGGGGTCTGACACTAGCAGGAGTCTATGGCATAGAGAGGTCCAGGTCCTGCAAGAAGGAAGAATCATGGTCGGTGTTGTGGATTTAATTTAGGTACTTGTGGCACAGAAGAATGCTGTCAGCTGTGAGAGAGATGCATGTTATGGTTTCATTTTCTCCCATTTAAGACCCCTATTTGAGACCTGTGGGCAGACTTGGAACACTAGGATAAATTCTTGTGTTAGTTCTCACTGTGATATGACAAAACAGTGCTGAGTGTTTCATTATATCTGCTGAAGGCAAGGAAGAGTCGAACTATTCTTCTTCATGGTTACTTTTAAATACATTGAAAGCACAGCCTCAATTTTTGTTTTGTTTTGTTTTGAGCTTGGGATGTTATAAGGCTCCTTTTCCAAGTGAGTAAATTTTTAATAGCATTCTTTTTATCAAAGAAAATTCTTGAGATCAGTTTTGTACTGAATATAGGAGTACAGCAATGCTGATCTGCAAGGCATATTTTCCTCTTGCCATTAGACGGAATCAGTCTACAGAGACTAATTATTACTTTATCTTTGAAAGAAGGAAGAGAGTGTATTAATTCTGAGTTTTGGTGGGGAGAGGTCACCGAAGGTGGCTGCAACTGCTTTCAGTTGAGTGCAAGCAGTGGGATGAGATCTTGGAAATGAAGAGGGTCTCCAAATAGCTCTTGGAGCCAGTAGGCACAGTGAGCTTAGCTTGAAAGGGAGATAAAAATGATGGGTGAAATGCAGTGGACAATAGCA
The DNA here is from genome assembly GCA_013389985.1 of Dryoscopus gambensis. Lineage (NCBI taxonomy): Eukaryota > Metazoa > Chordata > Aves > Passeriformes > Malaconotidae > Dryoscopus > Dryoscopus gambensis. Next base: position 29,736 of record WEIT01023796.1, on the reverse strand, counting down.
CCTTCTCAGGAGAAGGGAAAGGGAGACCAGAAACAACAGTTATGAAGCAGATGAGGATGTGGGCTCTTACTCTTAAACATGGGCTTTCCCACAGTTTACTTACTTGCATACAAAGTCACTGCAATTAAATGGAGGAGCTTATGAGTTGTGCTTTTACTGGCAGGTGTAACTGAATGTTCATGTCATGTTAGGTTTAGGTAAGATTATATGCCATTATGGAATCGTGGAATAGAATTGCAGAAGCATTTGAGTTGGAAGGGACCTTAAAGACCCATCTCCTTCCAGCCCCCCTGCCATGGGCAGGGACACCTTTCATTAGACCAGGCTACTCAGTGCCCCATCCAACCTTGCCTTGAACACTTCCAGGGATGAGGCCTCCACAACTTCCCGGGGCAACCTGTTCCAGTGTCTCACCACCCTCACAGTATATTCTTCCATATATCTAACTTAAATTCCCCCTTTTCATGGTTTGTGGTTTCTGTTCTTTTCATATTTCCAAGGTCTGAGAATCAGCATTTATTCCTGAGGTTATTTGAATATGTTCTCAATTTTCATGTTAGAGAAAACTGAATTTCTTCTTTAAAAAAATAATTACTGTTGGGCGTTTAGGAAAAAAATCCACACACACAAAAATTGATGCAAATTATAACGACAGTCCTCCTTGCTAGTGTCTACTCCCCAGATTGAATATGCATCTTACTTTCTATGCGTTTTTTTACTAACTGTATCCCACAATAATCCCAAATCCAGGCAAATTTCCCAGACCTTTTAGATCAGTGCCTTTTTCGAGGTTTTGGGAATCAGGCTCGATGTTACTTGCTCTTTTGTTGTTCCTAAATCCAAAGGATTTGGAAAGGCTGAGGATGCTCTGCTAAAGTTTCAACTCTATTTCAGTGGTTACGGCACTTTTTTGGAAAGCCATGGGGTTGGATTGGTTACCTCCTGGTTTCTAGCCACGCTTTGAAGGAAAATGATGTGCTTTGAAAGAGATATCCAATATTGCACTGCAAAGTGAACTTCTACTGCCTTCCCAGTGTCCTGCAGGACAGGCTTGCCCTTTTCATGAGGATTTCCCAGTCCCTCTCTGCCCCTGAAACTGATCTTCTTCTCTTTGTCTTGATATCTGTGCAGAAAGATGTAAAAGGGTATTTTTGCAGCAACTAACTTGTAAAGGTATAGATCCCCTCTGAGGTACAAACCTGAAGTAACTGGCAGCCTAGGTAACATGCTGGTAAAGGCAAATATATGTTAGCATAAGGAATAAATATCTGTCTTTGAATAGCTAGCAGTAAAGCTTGCCATAGGCATCTTCTATAAAGAACGGACCAGGCAATCTTGCAGTAAAAAATACTGCAGATATGTGATTCAAGCCTAGACTGAGAGAATTTTTAAAGAATGAGGGTCATGTCTGCAAGAGCTCCAGCAAAAATTTATGGCCGTGCCCACAAAAAGGGTAGAGTCATCTGAGGAGAAGAAACAAAAAAGTTTGAGGATTGGAATGATGCTGTTTTGTTTCACTGGTATCACACTTACAAGAAGTGTCTTAGATGAAATCTTCCAAACCAGGCTCTTTGCATAGATTAACTTAGTTGCTGGTTAGCTGAAATAAAAGTTTGGCAAAGCAAAAAGTGACTGCAAATCAAGTCTAAATAGAAGCATCAGGCAAATGATGATATGAGTGGTGGTTGCATGTAATAATAATTGCATGGTAATAATATATTGCAGTATCATAATATAGTAATAATTTTCCCTTGTGGTTTTGTATGGGTGGTTCTAAGCCTCAGGAGTTATAGGCTGTGAAGCATTTAAGCTCAGTTCAGGATGTGCATTGGTAAAGTCTGCCTGGAATAGATGTTATGCTTTTGCTTTTTATGTGTGTTCAGTTGAACTACTAAGCAATTCTCTTTGGAAGAAAATTGAGTTTGAGGAGAGGATGAAGAAGAGGGGTTGTGAGACTGCTGGGGCCCCTGTTGCCATGGAGACCTCTCTTCTCCCCGAGCTTCAGCAGAGGCGCTGTGTCTGGCTCTGGCTGAGCGGCCCCTCAAGTAGCACTGCTGCTGCCGTTTAAAAGAGAGGCTTTCAGAAAACAGCCCTTTACCTAGCCTGGAAGTGTGAGATGCAATGATTTATACCTGAAATGCATGTGCCTGATGCTGTGGGGATACTGTGTGCTGAAGAGTTCCTCAGACATGTGTTGGGAGGGTTAACTAATGTCTTTAAAGATCATGTGTGTCAAGGATGTTAAACCAATCCCCATTTATCCTAGAATCACAGAATAACCTGAGTTGGAAGGGACCTACAAGGATCATTGAGTCCAGCTCCTGGTCCTACACATGACAGCCCCAAGAATTACACCATGTACCTGAGAGTATTGTCCAAATGCTTCTTGAACTCTGCTGCAGTGTCCATTTCCCTGGGGAGCCTGTTCCAGTGCCCAACCACCCTCTGGGTGAAGAACCTTTTTCTGATATCCAACCTAAACCTTCCCTGACACAGCTTCAGGCCATTCCCTCAGGTCCTGTCACTAGTGATCACAGAGAAGAGATCAGTGCCTGCCCCTCTGCCTTCCCTTGTGAAGAAGTTGTAGACTGCTACTATTTAGGGAGAAACTGATTCATACCAGTCATTTTACTGTCTGTAGTCCCCGTGTGAACAGTTCAATGAGACCTATGAACCACAGCTCTTTAACTAAGTGACTGGATGTCCGTGTTTTGCTTTGCATTGTGATTTGCAGTTGCTGAAATGCCTGCTGGTGTATATCACTCAACTGTTTTGAACTTCAGTGAAAATCTAGATACAAGATTTTGTATTGATGTTATGGGCAGCAAGTTAGTATTTCAGGCATGAATGAACCCACGCACTTAGCAAGAATTTTAAATAGTGTTCTGTTAGAGCTTTCATTTATTGCCTTGCTATTAGGCAGGCATCATGAGCATTTAAATGAGGGTTTTATTCTATTTTGTTAATCTTTAATAATTAATTTCTTACTTGTGTGATGTTGGAAAAAGTAAGTTTGCCACTTAGGAACATTTTTCAAGATCTAGGAGATTGTATACATCTCCACAAAAGGTGCTGGCAGTGCTGCTGAATCCTGTAGGCTGATAGATGTGTACCTGCTGCAGCTCCATGTCATCGGAACAAGCAGCAGCAAGGCTGAGCACGCATTCCCAAGAGGCACACATGCACACAATCCATCTATACCTATTATCCATGAGCAGCCACACAGACTGACACAGAGACAAAATGCAGCATTCAGGCAGACACAAGGAGTATCAATGGCCTCATCCTCTTCCCATCTCTGGCTGCTCAGGATGAAAGCCCATTAGTATAAAATATGTAAGTATACAGATATATAAGCCTGTTGCGGTGAGCCAGCCCACTGGGGGCTGTGGCAGGGGGTCCTCCCCCAGGCTTGAGAGGCAGGCTTCTCCTAAGGACATTATGTACCCCAGTTCTGTTCTGTTGATTGATCCATTGCTTCTCCCTGCCCCCTTTTATTCCTTACATGTATGTTCTCCCTTCCCTGCTTCCCCGTTGGCCCTCCTACCTCAGTCCCTCCCTCACGGTATTCCCATTGGTCCCCTTGCCCTAACCCCCGTCTCTGTACCACCCCTGCACCCCAACACCCTCAATCCCGATGCTCTGCCTGCCCTGTGAGCCTCATATATAAACCCCAAATCCTTCCTCCATCTTGTTCCTGGCTCCTAACCTCCCCTCACGATGAGGCTGAAATAAATCCTCTCATACAAGAACATGCCAGAACCCTTCCTGACTCTTTCATTGTCTGCCTGTGTGTGTCTGCGTGCCTGCTGCTTCTCTGACTAAAGCTGATGCTGCCTGCTTCCCCCCATGAGAGTCTGACCCCTGCGGAGCTGCTTCCTCTGGGGAGCCACCCAGAAAATGGAGGCTCAAAGAGCAGAGCAGAATGGGGGCCTTGGTGCATCCGAGCTCGTCAGCCAGAAGCGCAGTGGCTCTACCAGAGCGGCTCCAGCCCCTGTGGAGACGTATGTGGAGGGTCACGGCACTCCTCATCCACCACACTGCAACATAAGCCAATATGGATCACTCCATAGTAGCTGGTTCTAGACTCCCAGTCTACCCAGTAGCTAGCCTGGGATCCTCTTCTCTCCCAGTTGCCTCACACACAGACACACAGATGTAGATGGTTCTCTCCAGTAGCTGGGTTGGAGCTTCTGGTCCTCTGCTGGCCAACTTTCAGAGCCCTCTTGTCCCCCATGGTTACCTGGATCACACCTATGGCCACACCAACACTTGCCTCCTGAGCGTTTCCTACTTGCTGGTTGGTCTGGCTTGATGTTCAGTCATGATCACACACTGATACACACCCACACAAATACTCACTCTCTGGTCTCTCCAGGCATTGCCATCCTGATGCATCAGCCCTGATGTCACATGGTCTTCCCCCAGTTACTGCGCTTGGATTTCTGTTTGCTCCCAGGTCCATGGAGGAGAGAGCGCCTCACCCACGAGAAGAGTTGGAAATGGAGTTTAATGAGAAGGTGGGACAGACTGTGCTGATCAGGTGCAGGGCACAGCTGTACCAGTGTATGAACCAAATGCCAATTTATAGATGGCTTTTATCTCATTTTCTGTCTGGTCTCCTGCACTTGTTCCTACCCAAACCACCATGGCTGAATACCTGGAGCTTGGACTGTAAAATAAGCCAGCACAGTGGGAACTTGAGATAAGATAAAGGGGATATTATTGTCCAGGTGTTATCTCAGACCTAGGGGCATGTTAAGAAAGCTTGGGGAGAAGAATCTATCGCTGGTAATGGGCACAAAGCCACAAGGAAAGCCAACTCAGCAACTGTGCTGAAATCAGCTCGGATTCCCTAAAAGGTAATTCTGGCAGGGGCAGATCGCAACCACCAGCTCACAGGCCACCAGCTCAAAAGAAAAGAAAGACTAAGCATGTGGACAAATTAGCCTTAAAGGTGAGGAAATAATTTGGCCAATAGAGTAAGACAACTGTGTAGTCAATGAGCATTAATTCCTTTCTTTGCTAGGATGTATAAATAGCGAAAAGTTTTGAATGGCCTTGGGACCCCCACCACCGAAAAGCTCAGGGTGAAGAAGGACCAATGGAATATCACTGGATCCACGGGTGGTGACCGTCTTTTACTTGATCTCTCCACTGCTCCCCCTCCCTTTTCTATTTCTTTCTACCTCACATTCATCGTTAAGTAAAATCCGTATTATCGCCTTTGGCATATGGCCTTGTTTTCTGGGGACATTTTGGGGCAGGGACTCCTTTCTCTGAATAGGATTTTGAGGTTCCCACACTTGCTGTCTCTCTACTCCTTCATCTTCATGGAGGTGAGCCTGTATTCATACTTCCTAATATAGGTTACAAAACACTTCTTTTTGGTATTTGGTTAAGATGAGGCTCTGAGATCATACAGATGTATACTAGTGGGAATATCAATGTGAAGTGCTTTGCAGAGAAAAACAAAAGTGGATTTTATATACATTATGTATATATTTAAGGAAAAATTTCCATAATGCCAAGTAATGTTTTGTTTTCCTCTTGCACTTGTTTTTGATCCCTGCACCCACCCCGCCCATCACAGAATTTGTAAATTACTCTAAATAGTCTTGGGTGTCCAGTACGGGTGGTGACTGGGGCAGTACCTAAATGCCCAAAGACTTGGGATTTCTCCATGTTATGTTTCCTATACTTGCTGTCTCAATATCCAACGAGGAAAGAGTTGTCAAAATGTTTTGATAGTGGGCTAGGTACTGCTCGAAAGTTTGCAAATGGCAGGAATACTAGTGAAACAATTATTGTATTGTACCTCCCTTCATCTCACTGCTGATTAAATGCCCTCCCTGTAGGAAATACACCCTCTTGTTTTCTGAGCAGTACTGTTACATGTAAGCCTTTTTTATTTTTAGCATCTTTAAATTAGATTTAGCAGCTGGAAGCGGGGAGAAGAACTGGTGCCTTATAGTCAGCCAGCTTCCATAGAAACATTGTAATAAGGAAAATATCCTGGACTGGAAGGCTGGCTGAATAAGAAATTGTGTAACCTCTCATGGTAAGGCATTAGTTTAGCCAGACAATGCAAGTGGAAATTATGGTAGTAATGAAAACAGTAGTGAAACTGAAATGGTGATGGCAGGGAGAGCTCTAATTGTCTTATTCTCTGCTCACGGTCTTGCTGTCATTGGCGATTGCTGGGAGATTGCTGTGGACTGCTGCCTTTGAAAATGGTTTATTAGTTATGATACTCAACACTATAACTGACATTCCTCTCTATCATGAATAGACTGGCATCCTGGCAAATCCAGTCCTTCCTTCTGTTCTGCCAGTTCTCTTGGGAGGAGGAAAAAAAGCCTGTAATTGTTTGGGAGACAGAGACTCTATTTTTAGTCTGGTTTTTTCTACCACGTTTGACTTATTTTCTTGTCTGTCAAAGCAGACAGACAAGAACTTACAAATTTCTTCCAGAAGACTGATAAAATACGAAGTGATCTTGCTTCTTGCATAACCTCTTACATCTATGTCCACAAACCTTGTGTCACTCGGCATGTTTCCAGACTCCAGTGGGCCTTACTTTTGTTGTATCTATATTTTGTGTGAATAATTTCTTTGATACCGTAGGACAAACAAAAAAGTCAGTCATAAAAGGGGTTAAAATACACTTTCTTCTGCTATTGCCTGAACTAACTGGAGAAAGTGGAAAACACTGAGGTAGGGTGGTTTTTGTTTCAGTTTAATATCTGTAATTTTTAGGAGTACCTAGAACAGAGAGAGTCGTCTGATTGCCTTTTCCATTTGCAGTATTAGGCTGTTTATTTCCCATTGCCTTTTCAGAGGAGTATTAGCTATAACCCCTTTGCACTGTGTCAGTCTGAATTAGAGACTTCTCTGCCCCTGAACAGGTAATCACATATGTTGTGCTCTGGCCAGTAGCATTGTTTCTTTCTAGAATTTGGCTGGCACACTGAGCTTAACATGTTAGTTTTTAAAAGTTTTATTAGTTTAGCTTGTCTTTTGCTTCAGTGACTAAGATTGCTGTCCCCCTACTGTACTGTAGGATGGTGCCTTTGCAAGGTGCTTAGCAGTGAAGTAAGATGTAGTTGTTTGGCAAACACTTGGAGTAGCCTCAGCAAACTTCCACTTACCCAAAGCACGTGGCCACCAAAGGAAGCAGGCCAGTCCCAAACTCACCAGTCTTGCTTGGCCTTCCCCTTGTTCCTGTCTTTCCTGTGCAAAACAGCTGAGCCACCTGCCCTGTGTGACTGCCCTTTGTTTGCTACATGTACTCCCACCACAGAGAGATAAGCATTCATCCGATTTTGTTCGGCATGCACAGATACTCTGTGATGGCTGGATGCAGCATCCATCCTTTTTTTTTTTAAATATGTTGTGTCTCCATCTTGCTTAAGTTAAGTCTGGGAAACTACCTATATGTGTACAGTAACACTGTGTATATGGGTACTAATCATCAGGAAATGATAGGGGGATGTTGCCACATACACTGTTCTCTGACATGTCCAGGGGTTTTTTTGAGCCCATATTTTAAAAGATAGAGGCTTATTTTGCCCACTCCACACAAACATTGACACATTAATAGAAAATGGGGACATTGCAAGGAACATCATGTACAGGTCAGTGGAATTACTATTATGCTTACAGAAAAAGCTGCAGAACTCAATAGTGTATTACAGAATGTTCTACTTCACTTATAAAAATTGTTATCTATTATCCTTATTTTCATCCACTGCGGTTCTCTAGTGTTCATGTGAGATTTGGCTAAGTATTCTATTAAGTATTCAGTATTCTCTGTCTGCAGTTTAATTTGAAAAAAAGAATAAATTGCCATCACACTAAAATTTTTCTAACTGTAATAAGCCTCTCTAATAGGATAGTAAAGACATCCTTTTGTTTTATTTGTTTTTTAAAACACAGTCAGTAGAAGAAAAGAGATACTAAAGTCCAGAGAGCAAAGGAAAGAGTAAAAGAATCTAGAGTATGTGAATGTAGTAGCAGAAGGAGCAATAGTTGTGATGCGCATGTAGACTCATACAGTTGAAATTGTTCGAAATTATGAGTGAGTTTTGGCTGTCTGTCCTGAGAAGCCATACAGATGGATGGTCACCATCTGCTGAGTGTTAGGCTTGGGATGTCACCCAAAGAATCATTCTCTGCTTTTGCAAAATTGGGCCATAAGTGACTTCCAAAGATAACATGGCTTCTTAGGGAACACTGTGATCTTATCTCAATACTCCTATTTGTGGTCTCATTGTAGACAATGGCCAGGTTGTATCTTTGGAAACTCTAGAAATTAAATATTCATATACTTTTGATTTTAGAAAAAAATCATGTTTCAGTCAAGTTATTTTTATAATAAATTTTTATTTGAAAAATGATTCACCACACTGGAAGAGTCTTAATTAGAAAATCCCTGCTGGATGTTGAGTGCTTTTAGTTATTCTGATTAATCAGATTCTACCACTGTCTGGAATAATTCTGCCACAACATGGAAAATCTTTTAAACAATTTGCTGCTGCTTAGGGGTTCCCAAAAGATTGATTATAAACTGAGATCACCACAGGAGTGTGCAGTAAAAGAAAAAAAAAAATTCTGTGCTTTTTTAACTCGGTTGCAACGCCTGTAAAGAACTGGAATAGAGACTGAAATCTGACTGTAGATATGGAGGTGAGTTGCACAAAATTACCTTAGTCTACGGAGAAGACAGCAGGCAGACCAAAGAGTTTTCTTACATCTCCTTTTTCCTGTTGCCTTTTGACTGTTTTGTTGCTAAACCTACTGAGTGCAATCAGAGATACTTTTTTTTGGAGATTTGTTGTTTTTGGCATGGTAACTACTGCAACAGCAGCATTTAATAGGAGTCTCAGACACTAGTAGTGTGTTAGTAGTTATTAGGGAGTATTAATTATAGAACTGTACTGTAGCAATATTTACCCAAGGAACACAAGCTAGAAAGTGCCATATAGTGCAGTAAAGCAGTGTGGAATCTTGGTTTGACCTTAAGGACAAATGAGAGCTTTTGATTTCCTGTATTAAACTTTCATGTTAGGAAAACCAGCCATAGAAATAGCTCCCCTAACTGAAATAGAGAGGGAGCTTCTCTGGTCAACATAAAAGCATCCAAACTTTGTACAGGTTAACAGTAGATCCTGCCATATTTTTGATGTTCCCGTTCTTTTAAGGAGGAAGAAGCACACAATGTTTAATCACTTTAACTGGAAAATAAAGTGAAATAGGTCTGAGATGCAACCCAGAGACAGGAGGCAGGCACACCTGCTGGACTGTGTGCCCAGTTCAGAGCTTGAGCGCAGCTGCCAGAGCCATGGGCAGGGTGGGCTGCCAGGTGAGGCCAGCTGGGACCACTGATGGCTCTCGTAGTCAGCCTTTGTGAAATTTGCTTTTACACATAACTGTAAAGAGCACATGTGTGCATGTTAATACATGCATGATGTCTGTGTGAAAGTATGTCTGTAGCTCTACTGAGAATGTTAGTGGCAGTGGTTAGTTCTCTCTGAACATCTTTCTGGCAGCTTGAAGATGGCCTGGTTTTTGCCTTTCTTGTCCAATCTGCATTCCCATTTTAAAAGTTAAGGAAAGTGATAGGTGTTGTAGCTTGCATTGGTGATGTTTCAGCAGGAGAGAGGGCCATTTCTGTGTCTTTTTCTCTTGGGAAAAGAAACATTTTGTTGATTTATTCTCAGCTATTACTGTGAATCTTAGGTAAATAAAGCTGCTGGCCACCCTTTTATGTTATGTTATACCAGGTCATATGCTTTTGCATGTATTGATCTAGTTCACTTTAGAAGCCTTGGTTTTTTGAAGGTCTTCATAGGAAGATTTCTGGGGAAACCAGTTAACAGAGCAGAATGTTTCCAAAATAGAATAGAAAAAGTGCTCAAACATTCTAAATATGACTTTATAACTGGCTAACATTTTAATTGTTTACTGCTGCTAACAAGGATGGCAGCCTGTATTTTTTGATAACATCTGAGTTCAGGAACTGTTGGCAGATCTGAGGTTTTCTTTATGGGTCCAGCTTGGACACCAGAACTGTAACCAACAAACTATGGGAGTTTGCTTTGGTTTTCCTTGCACAAAGGAATAGGTGTCAGGAAGCTCAGTGTCATGTCTGGAGCAAAGACTGCTCCAGAACTCCTCTGTCCCATCTGTGTGGACTCAAGGTAGAGTGGAAATATGCTCAAGTGCTTGTCGTCCTTTGCATTCAAAAGTATGAAGTCACAAATGAGATTTGTGCTTGCGAAATAAGCATTCAGACTCCTCATGGCTGTTTCTTGCTAAATTAAATCTTTGTGGCATGTTGCAGTACTGAGAGGGCTCATGTTGTAACTTTTTTTGTTACAACAGATTAATAAAGTTGGTGTGCCTCCAAGCTTCTAAAAAAAGAGAAATGTTGGTCTGCCATTCTGGTACTGATAAAACATCTTTCTGCATTTATATAGGTTTTTCATGATAAATGCAATTTTGTTCCTTGGAAAACATGGTTAAAGCTGCAAATTTGTAAACTTTCAATTTTGCCAGTATGAAGAGAGGTTGCCTTTAATCAAGTTGTTTATTGTCAGTGTCTTACCCTTAATTTAGGTTAGTTAACATGAGTAGAACTAAATCTCATTTGGCCTAGTAAATAATGCAAGCTTCTATTTTGTAAGGTGCTGAATGAGGAATATGAGAGATTTCTGTAACATGTTTGATGGTTGTATGTTCCCCTGTGGATTTTTTAATGTATTTTTTTTTTTTTTTTGCTAAAGATCAAAAAAGTATAAATCAGTTTTGTCCACAGAAAGCAAAATAGAGAGCTCTTGATGATCCTGCCATTGGTACCAAAAAAAAAGAAAAGCAATTACACTGGAGTGTTACCTCCACCTGCTCTGGTTGCAAACTGTGTGATATTGTGTGCAATGACAATCCAAACAGATAAAATTAGGTTTCAAGGCACATAAGTAAAGGTTCTTAGGTAAATAGGCTGAAAACTCTCTATTAAAAAAGATGAGTACTGTTATTCCATCTATGTGAGCAGCTGATCTGTGTGCACACTGCAGTGTTAATGCAATATTTGTCTCAATGACAGCATCATTAGAATCACAAAAGTTAGTTTTCAAGATTACTTATTATTCACATTTTTCATAAATCTGCTTTATCTTGCATTTTGTTGACTTGCATTTCAGTAAATGTAAGAAATATCCTACTAGGTTTGTACTAACTCAGATAAAAAAGAGCTTGTGTAAAAAACAATACAAATCAGAGTACTGAACAAATCTCATGTCCAAGAGTGGTGTGTCTTCAGCCTGAAAGCTTCTCTTTTTTGCTTCCCCCAACTTTTGCAGCTGGTTTAATACAATAATGCCTCCCACACCATCTTTGCCTCTCCTTACTTGGCAGAGCTGTGATTCTTGTAGTTTGTTGTATTGAAATGGTAATTTAAGATTTGTTTTTTTCTGCTTCATCCTCTGAAAAGATGTGAAGACCTCACCTGAAGAGCACTTCCATATAGCTTTAATAATAGGCATTGAAAATGTATTTTAAAAAATCCAAACAGCTGTGAACAAATAGGGTGAAAGCATAAAATTAATACGTAATTTGAATTAATAATGTTCCCAACCACAACACCTAGCAGAAAGTGGATTAAGAGAAAAAAATTGCCTGCTAATGTCTTTTGTAGCCAACAAACACAGCATGAAAACAGTCTCTGTAAATCTTCATGTTTTAAATTGTCATAAAGAATGCTCTGAAATAAAAAAAGATTACCCTAAAATTACCCTATATATGTGGACAAAGAGGCAGTGCTGCACTTTTCTTTTTCAACATTTGTCCTGTTTCTCAGAAATGTGAAATTGATAAAAAAATCAGTTAACATAAGTTAGAATATAGGAAGGGAATAATTTCAGTGCCAGTTGCATTGAATGACAGTTTTTATAAATTTTCAGAGCAGTGGAAATCTGGTAATTGTACTATCAATGTACATCATTCATCTAAATATGATGTTTAAAAGAAATGGAATTTAACCAGACAATGACTTCTGATTCCTCTGGTAGGCTATGGAGAGGAACCCTGGGGTCTGTCAATGCTGATCACACTGGGGGGATGTTAGGTGATGTGAGGAGTGAGGTGCTGACACAAGAAGCGTCTGCTGGCAGCTTGGCTTAGGTCCTTTGTTGCAGAGAGAATTAAAAAAGTGATCAGAATAATACAGATCCGTCTCTGACTTTGTGTCTCTGGGAGGCTAATGCTCTTTTAATATTCCCAGCAGAATTTGGACTTGCCATGTATGATGGGCATACAAGAGGCACTCTCTTCCTCTCCCTTTCCCCACCACTTTGTATTTCAAAGCAAAACATCTGCCTCCATCTTTTATGGGTTGCATTACTTTGATTTATCAACCTGATGAAAGAGTTGAAAGAGTAGAGGCAAACTGTCCATCTTCTCCCCTTCATTCTGTTGTCCATAGGAGGGAGGATCAGAGATGACCTGTAAATCCCGCTTTCCTGTCAGGACTTGTGTCACAGTCTTAGCATGGTTGTGAGGGCAGTAAGGTGTAGCTTTATGATCACGTTCCTCTAAGTAAGTATTGGGACAGCCAAATTCATCAACAGTGGCTTGCTTCAAGAATGAAAAGTGAGGTCTCAGTTTTGCATTTTGTGATGGTTTTATCTTTTCTAAGTAGGTTTGTTTATAATGTAAATCATCTCAGCAAAGGAAAGCTAGTTATGAAATACATTACAACTACTTCATAAATCAGGCAGCCTGGGATCAGTTGGATGGCAAAAATAGGATATATAAAAATGCTTCCCAATTAAGTCTGCTCATTTCCAAAAAATGAAAATAGTCCATTGGTTCATTCCCCAATTCTCTTAGTGTATGGCAATATAAAATTTACTTTTAATTTCCATTTTCATTGCAGAATATCATTATCAGGTCACATTAAAAACATACAGCCTTGAGAGAGTAGTGCCTTCTACTGATGCCTGTAAGGGAGCTTTCTGTACCCAGGCAGATACGTCTGTGGTTTCAAAACATTGCAAAAAATAAAGCTACATGACTACCATCATATTGTAATGACCCCTGTGGTAGAAATCACTAGCCAAGTGTTTGATCTGGAAGAGCTGCTTTTCTTTTAAAAAAAACCCCAAACAAACCAAAAACCCACAAACAAAAAATCTAAACCCTGAGACATGTTGTGAATTAGATATGAAATAATGGTTGCACTGTTTAGTCTAACCATTTAAATTTAGAAAAGGCTATTTACACATGGCAATCCCTGTACTGTCTGATTAAGACTGTTGTAAGTAGGCTATTAATAATTTATAACCAGTAATGTATATAAAACTCAAACATTAATAGTTCAATACTTTTTTTTGATTAATGTGTACACTAGATGCTTTCTGAAAAATTTATTTAACCATTGTAGTTGTCAGTTCCATCCCTATTAGCATTTTTTGCCAATAAATCTTGAAATGGTAAATTAACTTTTCCATCCTTGATATACCAGGAGTTTTTGATTGATTGCTTTTGAACAGTGAGGCATGAACAGACAAATTAATAATCTCCACTAAAAATAATTTTAGAGGAATCAGGGAAGTCATGTAAATTCTGCTTTAGGATGCAGGTTGAGATGCCTTGCTCTCCTCAGTGTGCAGCTTCCACTGTGTTCGTTGAGTAGCTCACACAAGCAATGGTCGAGCGAGTCAGAGTCTAACAACGCCTTTTGAGCTCCGATGCAGTGATTTTTTTGCATCGTTATTGTGCAAATTTCTGGAGTTAATTTTTTATTGAGTAGGCTCTGGAGGCAACTGTAGACTCTCACTAAAATGCTGTGGGCTTTGTTTTTCTTTCTTTACTTTCAGTCTAGACCACATAGTGTTTAAATTTCAAGTTTGGTACTTGATCAATGAAGTCTTCCTTTACTGTGCTATTACAAAAGAGATTGCTTCTGAATGCAGTTTTCATAAATTAAAGCTTTTAAAGCAGCATTATAGTTTGTGTCACTCTTACAGTGTTAGTATAAAGATCCAAATTGATCGTGAATATGGAGCATTCACAGGTTTCTCTGTACATAGGAGTGGGTTGTCAGGACAGGGCAAAGGGTTGTCATGTGGTTTCCTGAGCAGAATATTTTTCTAGGAAAGCACTGGAGTGTTGGAGTCTGTTGGTAATAAATACCTTGTTTTTTTTTTAAAAAAAGGGATCACTTCAACAGAATCTGAAAGAAATCCACATGCGAGTTTGCTAAAATGAAAGTATCTTATCGATGACATTTTGGAACACAGGTGGCTATTTTTCCTACTTTTTTTATACAATTTTCAAAATATGAGAGATTATTACAATTATGCAATCTAAAATTACTATCACGGTGAAGCCTTCTGTTTGCTTGTATTAAATTTACCTTTGAAGTTTACACAGTGATTCTCATGTGGTTTTCCCCAGTACACATCTGGAAGCAAATTGTTTTGAACAGTTACTGACAGTGGGTTGTCTCTCACTGGAAAATAAGCAAGTGTTGAGGTAACCTCTGACAGTGGATTATGCTGTTCTTGGAGTGCCTCCTCATTAAGCATTACTTATGCTTGTATTGGCACTTCAATACCGGAATGGTTTATTACAATGTCTTTTAGGTGAAGAGAATTTCTGGAATGCCTTTTTCTTAACAAGTTTTTTGAATAAAATGCCCTACTGAGATTAAATTTACATGAGCAAAACAACTCATATACATATTCATTCATTTGTATTTAAGATTCTTTGATAGTACATTATTAGTGTAAGCATGCTGATAGTTTGCTTTTGGAAATTCAATGACAGTTTGATAACAAACCTGTGAGTAATTTTGTTACATGACATTGTTCACCATGTGCACTTCTGTTTGTTGGGGTTTTTTTTTAATGATTCCGCTTTTTTTTTCATTTTCAATTCATTTATCATATGTTTTTGATGAGATTTGCTTGTTTCCAGTGCTAGTTTTATGTCTAGTAACATATTCTAATAAAACAACCCAAACACATTCCAAATCCAAACAATACAACTGTGTTGTTTTAATTGTGGAATGATTTTACATTTGTATTTGTGAATGTATTTATTAAGTTGTTGTTGCAGTCATTGCTGATACAAATGAGTACAATGGTGAAATAAAAGTAATCTCAAGATTCAAATAATCTTCCTCAAAAATGAATCAAGAAGATATGTTTTATCAATGCATATAAATATCTTAAGGGCAGATGTCAAGAGGATGGGGCCCGACTCTTTTTAGTGGTGCCCAGTGACAGGACAAGAGGCACAACTTGAAACATAGTAAATTCCATCTGAGTATGTGGTAAAACTCCTTTACTTCGAGGATGACAGAGCCCTGGAACAGTCTGCCATGAGAGAGTGTGGAGTCTCCTTCTCTGGAGATATTCAAAACCTGTCTGGATGTGATCCTCTGCAACCTGCTCTGGGTGAACCTGCTTTACCAGGGGGTTGGACTGGATGATCTCCAGAGGTCTCTTCCAACTCCAACCATTCTGTGAAACAACTGAAATGTTGTCCATATCAAAAATAATGTGTGGTTAAGGAAAAAAAAAAATCATTGATTGCTTCTGAAAGGTTTCATCTGAAAATTATCAAAACCACTTCAGTAAGGAAGAATTTAGTCTTTCATGTGCAACAGCTTAAATTGACCAAGACCCAGAAAAAAAGTAGAACTTGTTTGTACTGCCTCTATCTCATGTAATATTGTTACCGTGGTCTAAGAATTGCTGTCAGAGGTGCCCTTGTTTTATCCACACATGACATTCTTTTAGTCTTTTAATAAAGCATTCTTGCTTTATTGTTTCTGCTGATGCTTTCACACATATTTGCTTCTGTTTGCATTTCATTCAGACTGATCTTGGTATTTCTGTTGCAGGTCTCCACAGACAAATCCCTAAATGGCTCAGGAAAGGATCCACTACTTTTTCTTATATTAAGGTCACAAGTTGAAGTATGCCAAACCCCCTGTAGTTAAACAAACAAGAGCTTTTTCTTTGTCTCTGCTATATTGGAAGACCTTTTGGATTTGTCACAGTGATTTTTGAGGGGCTATTAAAATATGCAATCTTTATCTTGCTCTTCATATTCCCCCTGAAGGTACAAAGTATGTCCATGTTTGTTTTTAAGGTAACAAGAGTAATTATATTGTTATTACTGAAAATACTGCATCCAGGCAATGGAAGTACAACCTGAAGGGTTTTCATCTGTTAATGGACACATTTTAGTCCCTCAAAAGAAGAGCTGAAATCACTATAGATATTTGGCATATGTTTTTGTTGCTACTTCATCTGCTGAAGTCAAGAGAAATGGCTGGTTTGTTTTTACTTTCTCCTTGTTTCCATGTGGCATAGGGAGATATGAAACCTTTTCACCTGCTGACAGTGGATGACTCAGTACAAGAGAGGAGCAATTATATAAATGTGTCATCCAAGCATTCCCAACCAGTGTGACATGGGAGTTTTTGTAGGAAAGCAAAAGGGAGAAAGTGGGTGAGAATTGTAAAAATACAAAAGATGAAATATAAGTAATATATGCCTTGGTTTGTAGCAGTAGATGAATTGAATGTTTAATAAGCAGAGGTCAATGATACAGCAGGTTATTTGTGAATTTACTGGCTGTGTCACAACAAGAAATGTTTTAGAGATGGCTGCAGAGAACAGATGCAAGAACTGTGGAAAGCTTTGCTAATGAGTATGTATTTGTGTATGTGTGTAGGAAAACACAGCAAGCTGTAAGTGATTTGATGCACCCACCTGCTGATTTGCCCCAATCAAACAAGTCAAACAAGTCACTGCCTGTGTGCAGTGTATCCTCTTTGGTGGAAGAGGTAGGACATGCACATATGGCTCCACTCTCTCGTTTCTGCTGGAGACTGCTGTCCTTTACAGGGTTAGCTATATGCTGCATGTGTCTTAGGTTCATTTAATTTTTACATGCAGATGGATAATATAGGGTAGACCTTATCAGGCCATGTATATATATAGGAAGACAATGAAATAATTTTTTAGTTTCAGAAAATAAAACTAGAAACTAATTTTATGTTATATTGTTCCAGCTTTTTATCATTTTTTCATATTGAAATCAGTTTGATTTTAATATGCTAAGAGGACTAAAAATTCCATATATCAGGAAATAGATTCTTTGCAGCTGCATCTATCAGCAAAACAAAAGTTTAAAATTACATACTGCATGTGGATGATTGATGAGGGAGTTTGTGTCATCAGTACATGATAGGTCATGCATTGCTGCACTAGTGCAATGTAACACACAGCAAAGTAATGGCAATGTTATGGCAGGTTTCAGGGTACATTAGCTCCTGCTGTGCCCAGCAATTTATCATGTTCAAATATGGATGTCTAATTGTATTTCTAACACTAGGGAAGAAAAGGAGACTTAAAGCAAAAATGACCATGTTCTCTTCCTTTGCCAGCATGGCAGTCATCTGGATTATTGGAAGGTTAAAAGAAAAGTTAAAAATTCTTTCCACACATCAGGGGTGTATTTGGGGTGACTGTTAGGCAGTTTTACAGCTTATCTTATTATCAGAACTATTTTGCTGCTAGACAGTGTCCAGACCTAGAATTTTTTAAAAAAATCATATTCTTAAGGTCAAGAAAAATGTCAGTGTTTCTCCAGTTTTTGTATCTTAATCTGGTTCCACTTACTACAGTCAATGCTAGGCACTTGCATGTTGCTCTGGATTCTAAGCCATCAGTCCTAATAAGCTGAATTTCTGGCTTTTTTTTAATTGAAGGGAAGTGTTAAGTACTAATATTAATTTTTTTTTTAGTGTTTACTGTGAAGGCATTTGAAGATTGAAAAGTTGAGGCTCATTTCACTAAGCCCAGTGTTATTCTGGGTTTAACAGTGCTGTCTAACAGAGAATGGACCTGTAAACCGTTTCTTGCTGGGAGGATGTTGAGCAAAGAAAATTCAGTTATAAGAAGAGTAAAAGAAAGCAGATTGGGAGTGGACAATACAGAAGTCCAATAGTGGAGTTCTGTAACAGATGGCATATCGTGAGGGTCCCGCAGAGAGAGAGATACCAGAGTAACGACGACGAACCAAAAAGATTTTATGATCGTTCTCCATTTATTACTATAGTAATAAACTTTAGTTTATTATACTAAATATACTTTAGTCCTCACGCGTTTGAAGCATTGTTATAATTGGTTAGCTTTCTCTGCTTATGCATACAAAATTATTAGTGATTGGTTAGTAAGAGCTATGCGAGTGTCATGTTTTCTGACATCTCTGTCTGTTGCGAACCATTCTTTGCAACCTTCTGGAGACAACTTTGGTCCATAGAAGAAATCAGGACAGGCTCATTTTGTAGATATTTCAGCAGATCTTTATTAGCAGCCACATGGTCAGGAGTCAGCACACAGACTAAAGAATCCTCTCAGAACCCAGAGTTCTCCGGGCCCGGGGACACAAAATCACCCACCAGAACGCAGAACTGGGCTCCATGTGACCAGGGAGCAGGGGCACGGAGACCCTGTGCCATGTCCTGCCAGCCCAGGGCCCCCTCCTCCCGGGGGAATCGGGCGGGGGAAACCCAACATCTGTCTTGCCTTGCAGTTTCAGCAGTTCGAAGTTGTTACCATCTATTTTATTTTCCCAGGCCTTATGCTTCTGTCACTAATCTATACCCCTTTGTATTATTGTATGCCTCTTTGTGTTCTCTATACATCTTTGTCTTCCGTGTACCTACTTAGATCCATCTTTCCTGGACACAAGGACAATTCTATCAGTCTCTAGGCCTGAGTTGTCACGTATTTTTCACTAAGAATCTCAGAAACCAGGCTTGGGTTGTCACGACTCAATTCCTGTAATATGACTATAGCACTATCCTGCTCTAAAAAAGCCTCTACAATGGCAGACTGTAAAAAAATAAGGGTGAGGAAATCTGTGAAGAGTCTCAATCAACAATTGATTTTGTAAGTGAAATGCTTGAGCAAAAAAATCTAAAATTATACCTCCGGCCTCTGTATATTTTAAGAAAAAAACCAAACCAAGTCAAACCAAACCTCACTTCTTGCATTCTGTCAGGCCAGAAATGCCACCATCATCTTAACAGTGAAGCACCTTGCCTGCCCAGAGTTACTGCATTGGAACACATTTGTTCTCTTTGACAAGTTGGAATAAATCTGATTCAGCTCCATAAATTTATATTTCTTCAGAGAAATGCCACACTTTGGTAACTAAAAAGAATGTTTTTCCATGTGATTTCTTTTAGAAGTATTCAATTTAGGGTCATACTGATTTTTTCAATCTATAACTCAGGGTTTATCAGATGTATGTCAGAGTCCCAGCTCTACTTTCTTATTCTTAGCAAGTATTGCTTGAGTCCATTCACAGGGCTGGGAGGAGCAGAGAGAACATTCATTACAGTCAGCTGGCAAGAGGGAAAAAAGCTCGTTTCTAAATATAATGTAAATTTATCCCACTGCACAGGATGTATTAGGCATATGTAATTTCTGTCTGAAGATGTCTGTGTTTGAAAAATGAAGAGCAAATACGCCCAGCTGGTGACTTGGTGAATGGTTGCATGGCAAAACTATATAAAAAATAAAATTTTGTTTCTAGTAAACTGGCACTTGGAGAAAGGGAAGCACAGACAAACTAATGCAGGAATGACATCAGATCTTTCTTAGTTGTATAGAGCAAAAAAAAGTCACAGGACTGTGGGGTGGGTCAGGAAATAATTTCTGCTCTATGAAATAGTTGTTAGTGCAGTGTCTTTCAACTACAGAGTCCCTAATTTCATCTGTAATGGGGGATGAAAATTGGTGCTAATGGGTAGGAATTTTTTGAAATCAAGAGTGCAAGATAGCCTCAATTTCCGAATGAAAGATAAAGTCTGTCTTCCAAGTACTGGTAATTACCACAGGCTTTTAAAATTTTGCCCTCTGTTAAGTGTCATTCATTTTAAATTGTTTATATTTCTCATTTTTTCCTCAATAAGTGAGCCAGGGAAAACCAGCTACCCAGTAATTTAGTAAAATTAAAATTGTTCAGTTGGTTGTATAGGTTGCATAGATCTCACATATCCACTATACTACAATATGGCACAGCAACTAATTTCTTTTATATCATGCTTACGCAAAATGATTTTTTTCTGCATCACTCAAGAACAATTAGAAAAGTACTGGATGCAGAAAAAATAATTTTGCGTAAGCATGACATCGTTGGACCACGTTTGCATTGCATTCTGGTCTGGTAGCACTTTGTATGGATGTAAGGGTGAAGCCAGGAGGGAATAAGGTTCTGAACACAGCACAGGAGGACATCAGGTTGAGTGCGGAAGGTGGGAAGTTGCACCTGTCAGCTGTTGATGGTGGAGCAGCTTACAGCACAGGCCAAGTGCTGGAGCTGCTCTAAAACACAGGTTTTTTTCATGGCCTCACAAGTGCAAACTGTCAGTCTCCTCCTGGATCTGCCCTTGGCATGTCATGCTGAGATGGCAGGGGTCCTGCAGGTTTCTCCTGAAAGAACCTTGTTAGGGACTAGGGCTGGCTTTCTAAATGAAGCATTTGTGATGTGAAAAGTCCCATCTTTGTGACCTTATGTTCTTAATGGCACCAACATATCTGCCTGCCTATGAAATGCAGGTGCTTGTGGGAAGCCAGACAAAAAAGGAGCATTAGAAGAGCCATGTCTGCACTTACATAGTGAGGTTACCAACAGAAGTGACTGCAGGCTGTCTACAAACAAAGAGGTACAAAGAGGCAGATAGCAGTGTTATTTAAAAACAAATCTTAAAACTTGCTTGTTTCCTGTGTTAAGACTGCTATTTGCAATTAGATTCAGCCCAGTGGTCTGGGTTGCTCAAGTAAATCACTCTGTAGCTTGACACAGTCCTCTCATGACAATACAGGTTCAAAATAGCCCTTTTTTGATTGCTTTACAAAACAAAGGGACAGTGGCTATTCCTCTTGTGCCAAGGATGCTGAAGAATAGACAGATTGTTTAGAGAGATTACTGGCTTAACTTGCATTCTAGGCCTTGCAGTGTTTCACTGCAAGATCAGATTTGCTCTCTGAGGGTGACTGCCATGAAGCCTTGTATCAGGTGGCCAGGGGGTTCACTAGATAGGATCTTTGTTGGCAAAGGAGATTCAGGATCCCATACTTCTGCTAAAGATTTCATATATGTTGATGATGCGGGCATCCAATATTTTTACCTCGTCTATATCTATTCCTTCTATTTCCTTTCTCTATAGAATTGGTCAGAACATTGGTCCCTAAGTCATGGGGGACTCTCATGGAGGTCATGTGAAATCCTTGGTTTAAAAAATTTGGTTACATTTTTATACTAAGTAGAACAAGCTGGTCCCTTAGGAGCTGTGATTCAAAAAGTTACTAACTTTGAAAAGATTTATATTCCTGTTATGGTTAGAGCACTGCATCTGGACATTCTTTTTTCAGTATTTCAATTTCCTAGCTTAGGTTTGAAAGGTAATGCTACACCTTGCGGCCGTATTTTCCAGACATGAGAACAATCCATGGTTCTGAAGTTGCAGATGCAATATTCTTTAAACTTTTTTCCTTCCAAGGATCTTGAAGAGTTTCAGGTTCTTTGAGAAGATTGGTTTTAAAGTAGACGCCAGGAATTCAGGCAAGTCAAGTGTACTTAAGCAAAATAAGTGGGTTTGGTTATTTTCTTGATTGGCTGAAATGATCTTGATGGCTGTTGAAGGACCATAGTTTATCAAAAGGGAAAAAATGATTTTTCATGTTTAGAAATTCTTTCCGTTTAGTGGGATAGCAAATACAAAAGATGAAGTAGGAAAAAGTGGCAGGGGGTATGAAGAACTGGAAGATTATCAGTGCAATGCTTTCCCCCCTTCCTTCAAATAAGCATATTTGAAAGTAATACAAGCGGGAATACAAGACCATTAGCATGATGCAGTTACTTTAGAATCTCTCTGCAGACAATAAATGTATCAAATACTAAGGACAACAGTAAAATAAAAGTCACAATGGAAATATATTAATGATAATTTCACATAGTGATTTTGACATTAAAAATACTATCAGATCACATAAGTAATGCTTGCTGTAAGTATAATTTTAAATTTTCTCATATATGTTTTCTACCTTTGCTTCACCTTCAGAGCAAGTCACAGTAGCTGCTGCTAGTGGATTATGTAGGCAGGTTGTGGCCTTGGATTAATTGTAAGTGGTGCTGCAAGAAAAGCCAGTGACTTATCTGTTCCTGCAAGGAAATCTTTGTTCACTTTCTGAGACTAAGCTGCTATGAACTAGCTTCTTCCATAAAATCTTTCCTACCTTGTAACTATACATTGTTGGAAACAGAAACCATGTAGACAAGTATCACTTTAAATGGAAGGGCTTCCAATATAATTTAAATCTATGCTAAAACACTCTGCAGGGAACTACCCTGTGCTAGGCAAATTCCTGCTTTGTGTATTTCATTTGACCTGATAAATCTCTTACATAATTATACTTCTGAATCAATAGTTACGATGAAAGTAGGAATGTGTGAATGAGAATTCTAAGAATAGGAGTGAGAAACATGTTCAAATTAGGGAGTTCTTCTGTTTTAGAGAAAAGAAAGTTTGGCATACAGCAAACCTTGTTCCAAGGTAGTTCATTTTCAGCAGACACTTTATTTTGGATATAAAACATTTGGTTGCACATATGCACAAACTGAAATGGAAAGAAATATTCTAAAATGACAAATTAAATATTTTCCCACTATTTTTAACTGGTCTGCAATTGGTATTTTATCAATGAATTTTGAAGCTGGTAGCTAAAATGTTAGAAAAGGTTGGACTTGGTTTCATGAAGTCTACTTTTTGTTTTAATTTATGGTCTTCTTTCATCTGTAAAGGTTATTCCATCAGTCTCATGGCTACACTTTTTCAAACTAAAATAAAAAGAATTACAAAGAATTGCAAGAATTTATCCATGCTTGGGCAGGTTTTGGCCCACATGATTGTCAGAGGTCCCTTCCAGCCTCAACCATTCTGTGATTCTGTGATAAACTTACACATTTCTTCAAGCTATGTTAAGCCAAAATGTATCCTGATATAGCCATATTCTTTCTGGAGATGAATATGTAAACATAAATCTTAATATAAGAAGAGTATTTAATAGCTACCTATCACGGGTTGCCAAAAATGTTTCCAATTAACCACTTTTTTGGAGTGTGGTTTGTCTTTTAGCAGAGTAAGTTCTGTGAAAAAAACCTTCCTCAAAATACTTTGAAAAACAATAATAAAGAGAGTTGGAGAGTTGGGAATGTACAGCTCTGGTGTTTCAACATGAGAAGTTTTTCCCATTCATCATGTTCACGGAAAGTGTGACTTTTTCAGTTAGTTTTTTTTAATGAATGATTTTAATGGCTCAAGCCTAACCTTTTTTGTGGCTTTTTGATTTGTTTTTTCATAAAGAAGGCTGCCATCCCCTTCCCTGTGACAATGCAGGGAGCGTGGGTGGGGTACTCTGCTAGGAAGGATGGCTGGATTCCTGGAACCCTGCTCTGGAGAGAGGTGAGCAAGCAGAGGATGGCAGATTGTGAGGAGGAGGATTTTGCTGGAGTGTGTACTTTGTTTTGATTCAATTGTGTACTGATTAAAGTTAACAAAAATGTAAGAAGGATGTCATACCCACCTAACGGATTGAGTTCCATGAATTAATCGACAAAGAGCAGTAGTTGTTTTTTTGTTTTTTTTTTTTTGATGACTGCATGGCAAATGCATTTCTTTAGATAACAGTCTCTGGTTTCCATGGTGATCTTACTTCTGCTTGTTAAAGGTATTTTTAAGAATCTTTCACATTATTTGAGGTATTGCTAAGAGCTAGTACTTCAGGGCTATCTCAGCTGTTGATGCCTGCATAAACACTTTGTGTCTGGCAGTGAAATTCAAGGAGTACAAATTGGAAGAGAAGCAAAAGTAGTTTTGCTGCTCTGAATCAGACTAATGTACTCTGGTAACATTTAATGGTCAGAGAATGTTACTGTTTGCAGATTCAGTAAACTTGAACCACAATAAAGGCTAGAAGGACTTCTGGACAGCCTGCTGTGTGAACCATTGTATTTTCTTTCTCAATGTACTTCTGTGCAACATAATGTACTGTTTGGCTGCTTATATATGATGTGTCTCAATTTAAAAATAAAGTAGAGGATGACTGGAAACAACCATTTTTTCAATCTCAATAGAGTTGGTAAATAGTACATGGAGATTTATTGAATGTTGATAGTTATGATAATAACAGGATAAAATAAACTCTGACTGTGGCAAGCTTTAAACATGTTTCTAATGTGAAAAGAGCTGCTTCTCATGCAGTGGTTACCTTTAATATTTCATATTTCTTTTTTACTTGGAGAAATGGTCAAAGGCACAGATGAGCTCCTTATGGGGAGCAGCCGAGGTTTGTTCAGCTTGGAGGAGAGAAGGCGGAGGGGTGACCTTATTGCAATCTACATCTTCCTCAAGGGGATACGCAGCATGGG
>WEIT01023795.1:54523-72316 GCA_013389985.1 Dryoscopus gambensis | reverse complement strand
TGTTGAGTTTTGAATGTATACTAAACACCCCTTCTTCAGTCAATGATATAGGCATGAGAAAATATGGGACACTTCATATACATATATCTGTCAGAAGAAGAGAAGCTGCAGAAGCATCAGCTAACAGAGTCCTTTTTTCTTTCTTCAAAACTCTGACAGGGTCAAACACAGATTTCTTTAACTGCCTGAGAGATACATATTCAGGCATATCAACACAAATTTTATGAAGTTTACCCCTAATAACAAAGAGAGAATGATCATGTAAACAAACATATTCATTTAGATAAAATCATAATTGCGCCATACAGATTTTATCAGCTTATGCCTGCATTGCTAACTAGCAAATATTTAGCCAGAGGTATTTTACTTTCTGCTGATAGTATCCCTGTCACACCAGAAGGCAACATCTCTAGCAGTGAAACAGTTCTCTGTAGCATAACAATTCTGGTGTCATTACAAGTCTCCTATGATGGTCACTCACAAGAACAGGTGCCACCGGCTCTGTGACACGAACATTTCTAGCATTATATTTACAAAAAAAATAGTTATTTATAGATAGATACATGCATACATACATGAACACACTTTTAAAAAAATCCTAGCTATGGTAAAAACAGTACAAACTACACTGAAAAGGCCATATCATCCAGTAATGATTTGAATTCCTGATTTTTTACAATCCAAGTTTCAGCTTAATTCAGCTCAGCTAGAGTAATAGAATATACTACTATAAATATTACTGCTTTTTCTCTGAGGGTTCTGGCTCAAAACATCCCATAAATGACATTCCTTGAAAGTATGGTTAAGGTATGGCCAAAAATGCCAAGACACTTCCCAGGTAGTCACCCAGGGTCCAGGAGGGCAGCTTGGCTTCTGCTCATCTGGAAGAAATTCACTGCCCTATTTTAAGCCTTTCAAGCTTAGTAAGCATCTCTGTGACATAAAAAAAAGACCCATGGAGTGTTTGCCTTGGAAAAAAAGAATAGAAAAACAATATACAGATTAGAAAAACAATATATTGATCGTGGTGTTTGTGTATGCATGAGTTTAAAAGAAAAAAAAATCTCTTGTTTAGATTCAAGAAAAGCCACCAGAGAATGGCAGTTACTATTGTTGTTGCCTGGCTGCTAATAGCATAGCAATTCATAACAGCCTCAAGTCATTGCAAATTTTTCACTTTAAATTTATTTAGCAGCCTGAAACATCTTTGTGATGGGAGAGAAAGAACAATTCATACTGATAAATTCCCTCATTTCCCCATAGCTCTATTCAGTACTTTGCAGTTAGTCACTGAATAGAAAGAAACAGTTTTATTGCTGAAATTAGAAAAGCATTTTCCTTTCTGTCATTGTCATTTTTGTCATTTAGAAATCTAAACAGAGAAGTGTGGACTACATCACCAAAAATACAACCCTCGCTTTCACTATTTGGTTTTCTTGTCCTTGTTTGGTTTTTTTTTCAGATGGGGAGACCAGGGGTGTCTCATGTTCTAGTTTGGTGGGGGTTTTTTGCTTGTTTGTTGGGTTTTTTAGGAAAATTTTATTGATTAATATATACACACAGCATATTTCGTGAGTCTGTGGAAAGCAGACTGCAAGACTAGTGGCTACCACAAGTATCTCTACAGCACATATCATAGCACAATACAGACAACATCTGAAAATGTGCTTTCATGGCTTTCTGTGAAAGATTACTTGCAGTTAGGACCCCATGCATTCACTAAGCAAAAAGTGAATACCCTCTTCCATGTGTCAAGTCTTTCAGGCACAATAATTCCAGAGCAATGGGCACATACAATTCTTTGATGAAAGCAGAGTTCCTGGCATCATGATCAAGTAGAATTTCTAGGTTCTGTGCAAACTCAAATTAATAAAGGTAGAATTCAGCTTGCCAGAACATAATTATGTGTATTGAAATTTTTTCAGGATAGCAGAATTAAAATTTCCAGAGCCAAATATACCTCCAAATCATTGCTTTCAGTGGGAATGCTGCCATAAATTGCAAAGGGAGCAGAACTGGATCATAATTACATGGAAGGAGCCAGAAGAGATAAAATGAGACAGTCCGAAAATAACAGCAACCTGAAAACAAACATCTCATTGCTTTTCTCAACCCTCCATTAAAAAAAAAAACAAACGAACATTTTGAGATGTTTGATTGGTCTTTTCACCCTAGAAAATATAGCATACACCCACAGTAACTCAGTATTTAAAAACTGTTGCCTCCTTGTCCAAAAACTGAGTTGATACTAAAGATCTTTAGGAGCTATTTTTACTAAGAGGATATATTGACCAAAAATGCCAGGTTTGCATAAGTAAGCATGATTGCCCCACAGATGGTCCTGCTTTCCATTCCCAAGGGACAGGATCACAGAAGACCAAGACAGAAGGAGGCAGGTTCCTTCATCATCATTTTCACAATGTACAAAGAAGTTGCTTTGCTTGGTCTCCCTTTGGGACATATTTACTCTATTTCTGTAGCTGTCTTTTAACTTTCTCTCTCACCAGCACAATAACAGCAGTACAAATTATGCTATTCTCCATTTACTCCAGCACTCCAGTGAAATTAAGATTAAATTTGTCGAAGTACAAGAATGCAGATCCAGGCCTATGGCTCATTTAAAGGTTGAATACGTTTAAAACAGCATCAGGAAAACCAGGCAAAACTGTATAAATTAATGATTTAAATCGTATGGGTTCGTTTAACAAAGATTCATTCTAGTTACATTTTACAAAGATAAGCAGGTAATTTCATTATAAATTGGAGAGACTAAGATGAATGAGCTTGACAGCACCACAAAAAAACTCTGAAGTTCTTTAACAGTAACTGTTTTCTGGTAGAGAATTTTAAATGACAATCATTATTTGTTTTTTTAAGAACTGTTTCATAGTTCCTTTGTATTTCACACAACAGTTGTTGACCTTTCACAGAACAGTCCACCTTTAGCTTAGCCCAAGAAATCTGACTCCCACATATCACATCCTTTCAGAATGCCACTCATCAAAATGGTGTAAGATTCCTTGTTAATGGAACCAAGCAATTATAGACAGACAATTCAAAAGAGAATTTTCCCAGAAAAGCAGACTTCTGAAATGAAGGTAAAAAATTATTGGAGACATTACTTTGCTGGAATTCAGAAAATATATCCTTTTATTTTATGGTAGTCAATGCTAATGAACAGCCAGCAAAAGCAAATATAAGCCACTGTGTAGTGAGTTTGGGCTTCTGAATGGAACAAAATCATCTGGACTGGCAGCTATAATTATTATTCAGCGTTTATGTAGTGCTGTGCATAAACATCACTCTTATAAAAAATTTTGATTGCAAGTTTGAAAGGCATCTGGAAGCTTTTTCAGACTCTAGAAACAAAAACACGAAAAAGAGTAGAGAATAGTAGAGGATCTTGAATGTTCATCAGTTCATCAACTTTAGTTAGCTGAAAGGAGTCACAAAAGTAGTTGATCTCACTGTGGATTTTGCTTTAGTGGGAAAAGAGAAAAAGCCATCAAAAAACTAGTGAAAGTGCTTGGAAAAATTTCGAAGTAAGGAAAGTTTAAATGGTATTTACATGTACTCAGCCAGAGATCTGCAAGAAAAACCATCTTCAGACAAATTGCTCTTACACTGGAAGACCTATTTCTTGTTTTATGTGGAAAGGGAAAAGACAAAGCTGAAAAACATGTAGAAGGAATGTTGCAGTCCATTTGCAACCTTCCCAAAGACAGTTTTGCTGCTAGGAAAGAATGGAGAAGGGTCTTTGCAAAGGTGTTTCAGACATGTTTATTTCTGCCCTCGCACGGGTGACTGTCGGAGGAGCAAAGACAAGCCTCATGGGAAAAACTCCAACATAAAGGATTTTAGGGGCGGAGGGAACACCCAGAACGGCCAACAGGGAAACAGAACTCCAGCATACAGAGAAACCTGCATCCTAGGGCATGCCCACCCCGGGGGTACTCCCAGGGGGAGGGGGGCTCCCACAGTGGGGGGAAACTCTACAAAGGAAGATAAATTTTTTGCACGTTCTTTATTTAAACTGACCTTCCATGTAACACAGGCTGGAAGATGCCATCTACTAAATCCTGCCTCAACCCCACAACTTTTGGTTAAATAGAAATCTAGGTTAGACCTAAAAATGTCAAAGTAAACCACCATAGCGCCAAGAATTTATTCCAATGTCTTAATACTTTCACAGCTAAAACAGTGTTTTATTTTTCATCTGAATGTGTCCAGCTTCAGCTTCCAATTGCTTTATGCTAAATTAAACAGCCATCGCTGAGAGGTTATTTTGTCCTCTGAGTATTTCCTGGCCTTGAAAAAGCTACTATTTTACTGATCTTGGATGAATTACATACCACAAGTTTTCATACCACTTGGATTCCAGCACTCAGGTCACTCTCATTCATATGTCACAAGAAAACTACACCTAAATATGAATTGCTGACTCAGGGGAGACCATGCAAGCAATTAAACCTACGCCTCTGTGTTCCGGTGGCTTAGCCAAAGATGCTGAGAATGAGGTAGGGTATACACCTCATCCTGAAAACACACATCTGCATTACACAGTACAATAACTTCCTGTGATACTACGTTAGTCTCCACAAGGGCCAGGCAGGATTTAGTAGATGGCATCTTTCAGTGGTCTAGTTACATTAGATCAGTAGTACAGCTGAGGAAAAAGCCTCCCCGCCTCAGCGACTCCTACCTCCCACGCAAGCACCGCAAAAACTCCAACATAAAGGAAGCGCTGCACGTCTGCAGCTGCAGAGCCTGCA
The DNA here is from genome assembly GCA_013389985.1 of Dryoscopus gambensis. Lineage (NCBI taxonomy): Eukaryota > Metazoa > Chordata > Aves > Passeriformes > Malaconotidae > Dryoscopus > Dryoscopus gambensis. The sequence continues at coordinate 67,544 of WEIT01023795.1, read as the reverse complement.
GCTCCCGTCCCTCACCTCCAGCTCGTGGGCCTCAGCCAACTGTGCAATCCTCAGATAACTGCACTAACAACTCATCAAAATTGGTACATCCGTACCAATGCTTCAGCTTTTGACAGTTTTTCAGTTCACTGAAGGTTAACGCTAATCTTTGTATTTCCTTTCATTCATCTAAGCAAGCAGTGAAGACTGAGCTACCAGAACTCTCCGAAATTCCACCACAGAAGAAATGGATGAATACATTTCCTTCAGGACTTGTATTTGCTGGCAGTTAGAAAGTGTTCAGTGTTGAAGTTATTTTCTGCGACTGAAGAAAGAGGTGGTTACAGCTACCATATTCATCACAAAGCAGGTGTCTCTCTCGGAGGAAAAGAAACTGTTTGAGGAAAATGCCATTTGCCTAAAAGCCTGTAAAACATCCAGAATACAGAGCTGGCATGGGCTGTAAAGAGCAGTAGCCTATAGAATATTACCAGAGTAAGGAAAGGTTCCAGCAACAGTTAGAAGGCAGCAGGGAAGATTAATGTAACTGATGTTCAAAGGTGATCTAAACAGAGGCCTTTTTATCTAAGGAAATGTGCCAAGAAAGGTGTACTTTCAGAAAGAATGTTAGAGCTTATGGAACTCATCTGGCAGGACTCTGGCAAATGGTACTAAAAATCACCTACATGATGCACAGCAGGGTTTTTTGATTTTTTTTTCTGGAGTCGTCTCCTGTATGTATTTTGTCCAAGTACTGCTACAAATGAACACTCTTTCATGCAAAGCACACAGAGACATCTTGCTTTTTTTTACAGAGAACAGAAAATACACGTTCTCCCTCTAAGAATGCGCATTAGTTGGGATTAGGAGATAGTGAAAGAAGAGGCAGCATCACACCTGTAAGCCAAAGCATGCCAATCTGTACTGCTGTACTATTTCACTAAACTGAAAGATAAAATAGCGAAGGGAATGATTCAGTATCTTGCTTATACAACACAAGAGGAAGGCATCATCCTGTGCCAACACTCTGGTAATTCAGAAAATGGTAAACTTCACTGTAGTCTAAGAAAAAACCCCAGCAATCCATACTCATTCACTCATACAATTTTATCTGCAATTTTTCAGCATTAATGGACATAAAACATTCTGGCAGTTTGGTATCAGTATCAGAGACAGACATGCTTTTCAATCCTTATTACTTCAATTATTCTGATTTTTATATAAACTTTAGCCAGTAGACAATCAACCCATGTAGATAGTTTCTTTTAACTGTAAGGTATTTATTTTTCTTACTTTACCACAATATTTCCCAAGGTCTTTGCCTTCACTGGTTTCTTACTTTCATCCAGAATCATGACTGTAAAAAAAAAATATAGGAAGGAAACTCAAGTTTAGTAGCATATTTTTAGGTGGAGGGAAGTGTCTTTCTTTACAGATATCAACTTATGTCTCACTTCAGAATGGCAATACACCAAGCAACAAAAGGAATTAAGTAATTTCAGAGTGCCAAACTAGATAATCTCATGACTATTAACATTCAGCCTTAAGTACAAAAAAAGTCTTAAATAATGCTCATGCTTTGGAAGCAGAAATAGCACGATGTCCCAAAAGGGAAAAACACAAAACTAAAAAGTAAAAGAAACCTTCATACTAGAAAATCTAAACTTCCACATAGCACAGGACTATTAAGATACATGACAAACATAAATAAAAAATATGTAGGTAACATGAGCAACCAAGATGACTGAAGTCTAACCCAGTTCACGTGAGAAACACTATTAGCAGTAAATAAGTATATCTGGTTTTCAAAGGCTCTCAAGAGTCTCAGAAAAATACCCCCCAGCTAACAAGGTTCATTGTAGTCTAGCACAAAGTGATGAAATAACTCTTGAACTACCCAAAGCTGTACAGCAGGGTAATGCTCAAGTAAAGGACAGAACCCAGGCGTCCCAAATGAAGTCTTTTCCCTGGATGACACTAGTCCCCCCCCTTCAGTGAAAGCATCATATCCTGATACTTAGATTTCTGAGGAAATCATCTGAAATAGCCTCTTTTGTGCAGTTATCTGAGAAATGAAGCTACTACTACCATCCATTCCATCTCAAGGTGTGGGCATAAGAAAGGAATGACAGATACTGGCTTGGCCTATGATAATGAAATTACATAAGGTGAAGCAACTAAACCATAGCAAAACAGGGAGGGAAGATTTTGACAGACTGGGCTGATAAGGATTACATGCTTTTTGAAGCCTGCCCAAGCAAAGAAAGCAATGTTCAGCTGAATCTAGATCTCTACAAATAATCTTACACTCTGTATTACTAAGTTCCAGAGGAAATGGGGAAAAGTGGATGACCAACTAAAACTCTGCTAAGACTTACATGAGTAATATCATATCCTATGTCTTCAAAGAATGCCAACATCTGTAATTTACTACTTCAGGCTGAAGCTGAAGATGATGGTAATTTTAAAGTAACTGAAGAGGCTGCTGAAAGCAACGGCTCAGCACACAGACACAAGCAAGTACACAAGGTCAGTTTTACAAAGACCTGCATGTGTAGCTGGCAATGTTTTCTCTCCTATTTTTATGATACTAAAGTAAAATCTAATCAGTTTACCTGTAACTATTTCATCAAGGTACCAATCCCAGTAATTAGTCTTCTCCTTGCAAGCTGCGTATTTCAATGTAGAAAAATTTGGGGAAGTGAGATACTATGCTGCTCACTCCTGAATTACTGAAGAACTGACTCGTTTCTTCAAAATGTGGGACCTGCTTCTGTCTGAAAATGCACGGAAATTATCTGCAAAGGCTCAAGTAGATCAAGGGGAAAGCACAGTAAAATCTCTGATTTAAGGCAACAGACCTAGAAATTAATATAGTATCTTGACTCACTTTTAAATGCAATTTGTGTCACTGCACTTTGATATAACTCTCACTCCCTTTGTTCTTAAAAGTCAGCAACAAATTTGTTTCTTTTTAGCAATATGTAATAGGAAAGAATTTCTATGTCTTCAAAAAAAAAGTCGATCTTCTAACTTTCTATTTATATTGCAGCATGTCTTTACCTACCATTAAGAGTTGCATGTATAAAGTAAAACCACAGTATCTATCTTTTAACTGGCATAAGGATCTCCTCTAATAAATACAGTAACAGCAGGAAAACAACATCAAACAGAAGTGGATGACAGCAAGACACTGGCCAATATAGAGTAATTTTAAAAAAATCACTAGTTTATGAATAGCTGCATTACAGGACATATTTGGTCAAGACTGAAAGAGGTTAAAGTTACTCCATAAATCTTTAGTGAATTTCAGCACTCATTTTTTGTTTCCTTTATAAGATATGCTAAAGACATTTCCATCATTTTCTTTGAAGAAGTTCTTTACTTACTATTCCCAATGTTCCAAAATATTCATCAGAAATTTTTATATTCTTGTAATTCTTCTTCATATTTGTTCCTAGTCCTGACTATCATCTGATAACATGCGTGATGCAATTACATTCACTCTTTCCTACTTACCAGAACTCTGGAGAAACTTCATGGCATTGTTTTAATGCTGTTTTTAAGCTATTACTCATCTTCATGCCATAACTTTAAATGCCAAAACCAAGAGCTGCTAAAAATGTTTGTTTGTTTGTCTTTTTAATGCTCACTACCACTTACAAGTATTAAAAGAAAATAATAGCTTTGATCTTTCTGAGCAATGATATGAGAACTTTTCTTGAAGAAAAGTTCATCTTTAATGCAATTATTTCTCAGACTTAGGTAATTCTTCAAAACTGTGTTAAAATCAGGGTTCCCAGGTTTTAAAACACTTTTGCACTCTTAATCCCATGGCTGCACTCCAACATGTAAATACCTTCCACACAATGAGTGTTGTTATGTTGCCAATGAGCTTTTCATGTTGGTCCATAGCCTACAGATTCTCCTGTCTGGAAATAAAAATGCTCCACAGGTTCTGGAAGATAATTTGCTTAACATCTCTCTCAAATTGTGTAAAAGTGCAGAAGTGCATGTAGAAGTGTAGACAAGTAATGTGTCAAAATATGTGCTCGCCTTTTCATATAATAAAGGCAGAAATAATTGATCAATTTTTTTGAAGATAACTCTGAATTTTTTATTCACAATCACATTGCACAATACACAACAAAGCAGGAAGGAGGAAAATATGTTAATAAGACTGTAATTTTCTTTTACTACAGGACATGACAATTAAGGAGCACTTACTCAGGAATATAAGCAATGTTATTTTCTAGTAACATTTTTAGCATAGTCTTACCATTATATCCTGGCACTGGTTTTCCTGCCTGTCCAGGTGGAGGTGTTGTAGAGTTTCCCAAACCAATGCAGGAAGCAGTAATTGCAGAACCAGATTCTATTAGGAGAACACACATATCATCAGTTAAGGTTGGTTTTAGTTCCATTCAGTATTTATTAGTTCTAAGTTTTTTGATGCTCAGCACATCAAAGTAAAAAAAATTAAATTCTTAGACAAACAATGGAAGATTTAGAATTCACAGAATCATAGAATATGCTGAGTTTGAAGGGGCCCACAGAATATCATCGAAGTCCAACTCCTGGCCCTGCACAGGACACCCCAAGAATCACACCATGCGCCCTAAGAGCATTGTTCAAACACTTCTTGAACTCTGTCAGGCTTGGTGCTGTGACCACTGCCCTGGGGAATCTGTTCCAGTGCCCAACCACCCTCTGGGTGAGGAATGTTCTCCTAATATCCAACCTAAACCTCCCTTGGCTCAGCTTCATGCCATTCCCTTGAATCCTGTCACTGGTCATGAGACTGAAGAGATTGGTACCTGCGCCTCCACTTCCCCTTGTGAGGAAGTTGAAGACCACAACGAGGTCTCACCTCAGTCTCCTCCAGGCTGAACAGACCAAGTGACCTCAGCTGCTCCTCATACGGCTTCCCCTCAAGACGCTTCACATTTTTGTAGCCCTTTTTGGGACACTTTCAAAAGAAAGACAGCTTTATCTTTCTTTCTCTTGTGGCACCCAAAACTGCCCCCAGCACTCGAGGTGAGGCTGCCCCACTGCAGAGCAGAGAGGGACAATCCCCTCCCTTGCCTGCCTGGCGATGCTGTGCCTGATGCCCCCCAGGGCAGGGCTGGCCCTCCTGGCTGCCAGGGCACTGCTGCCTCATGTTCAACTTGCCCTCAACCAGGACCCCCAGGTCTCTTTCCATGGGGCTGCTCTCCAGCCTCTCATTTCCCAGTCTGTACATCCAGGGTTGGTGCAGAATCCAAAGCACTTGTCTTTGTTTAACTTTCTTGTCTCATTTCTACCTACTCTGACAACCTCTCTATATTCATTCCAAGTGGTCTGATCCTGCTTCCATCTCCTGTGTACTTCCTGGTCACACTTGAGTAATGACAGGAGTTCTTTGTTTATCCACACAGGTCTCTTCCCCCTTTGCCTGATTTCTTGCTCATCAGGATGCATCATTCTTGAGCCTGGAGGAAGTGATGCTTGAACATCAATCAGCTCTCTTGGAACCCTCTTCACTGCAGGATCTGTTCCCACAGGATTCTTCCAAGAAGAGCCTTAGAGGCTAAAGTTAGCTCCCCTGAAGTCCATGATTACAGTCTTGCTGCCCAGTTTCCTCCTTGCCCACTACTGAATTCCACAGTGGTCACTGCAGCCAAGGCTGCCCTCATCCTTCATATCTTCAACAAGGCATTCCCGGTTTGTTCAAATAAGGCTGAGGAGCACACCACTCCTCGGGGAATCCTCCACTACTTGTGTCAGAAAGTCGTCATCACTACTTTCTGGTAATGCTGACACCTTCCTAATTATCCCCACGGTTAGGCAGCTAGAAACCTTCCCTCCTTTCCTTCCCCTATTTCTTAAGATATTTAATTTCGCATAATACTTGCATGCTACCAGAGCTGTTACTATAGAAGAAGAATAAAAACTATCAAGTCATGTAACAGAGGGTCTAAGACTGAAAAAAGCTCCGTTGCTCTTCACTCCTCCTCTTTGAGGAAACAATCTGCAGAAGTTACTTTGAAATGCTGCAGTAACTGAGCCACAGAAAAAATCTAGGTGGTTTTAGATATTAGCAGGAACACAGGATGAGTCTTTACTTTAAAAATACGGCTTTATCATTCTGAAGATATCCCAAGTCTCAGGTTTTTTGGCCTGGAATTCATAGTCCATTCCACCCTCAAGTGGTAGCCAACAAAGCAGGTTTGTCTCCAGCTCTATATGTATATCTGATCATTATGTTCAAACCTACTTTCAGTATGCTTGCATTAGGAAATTAGAGTAATTTTTGCTGTGAATTTTTTCAACCTCCATAGCATTCATCTGCCACTTCAGAAGTTATGTGACTATTCAAGTGCTTAAAGAAGCAAGACCGAGAACAAAAACAAACTTACAGACTCTTGTAGTGTTTTTACAGTAGGTTTTAGTAAGTAGCTGAAAGTCTAGCATTAACAGCATGGCTAAGCTAGGGCCTAAATACAGCTGTGGAACACAGAATAAAAATTATCAACCCTCCATGCTAATAAAGACAGGCTAGAAAGTTTGCTTTGTTGTTTCCTAATCTTTCCCTGTTCCTTCTTCTACATACTGCAAATTCCCTGCACAATCATGGCAGAATCTTTTCTTCTCACACACAGAACACCCAGGCTAAAGTTACAGTGGTGACACAATATCAAAATGATCTACCATACCCCATCTATGATCACACTAAGAAGTTGCAGAAAAACACAATGTATTCAACAGTTTTGGAGCTTCATTTTCTGCACAGTATTTATACTGAAGGATTTTCCTCTTTTACTTGAACAGAAGGAAGAGTGAATTGGAAAAGACAGTAGACTAGACAGTTTCTTTTTTGACTGTGTGAGGAGAAGAAGTGATGGTGCTTTACATATTGCACAGCGGAGAGCTACAAAACATACTGCAACAGATCAGGCTAGAACAATATTCTCCTACCATCAAAACGTAAGAATTAGGTTTGCTACTGACAGATGGGGAACACAGCACCCCTGTTAGCCTGATGTACCAGAAACATTGGTGTGGACTGGGAACTGACAAACATTTCTCATCAAGAGTCGCAATCCAAAGACCTTAAGGGGAGAGGAAGAATTTTTGAAAATTAGTTTGGGTTTGCTTGACTCTACTGCTAATGAAATCAACAGAAACTTGAAAAGAAACTTCATTGTACTAATTTGTCTGTATTTGCACCTGCTTTTCGGACAACAGTGACTAAGCCTGAATGAAAGTCCATTTATTCTGAAGAATCACAAGTTCTAAAACTTTGTGAAAAGGTCTTTACAATTTTTGCTCTTTCTTCTATTGCCTTTTCAATTATCAATGGATATATAATTTTCAGTGCTCTAATCTCTAAGCCGTACATTCAGTTCCCACAGGCCAGTAAGACTTTTTAAATACATGAAAAAAAATACGGGTTTTTTGGTACTTAGATCAGATATTAATTCAGAGAGGGAATCCCAAAAGCATCTGCTCTTTGTGTTAGGTTAAGCATTCCTGAATGCTAAAGATTCCCATACAATGTAGGATCACAAAGGAGTACTGTCAAAGGACAGCATGAAGCTTTCTGCTGTACATTTCTTGGGAAATCAACATATATCTTGCAAACAGGATGCTGGATTGAAATACAATTTCCCAAACCTATCAGGAAACAATAGCCACTTTCTAGGACAGCATTTTTTATCACAGAGAAAACAGTCTGACTTCAAAGGGGAATTCAATTTAAAATTATCCTGAAAAGAAATCATCACTGTTCAGAAGAACACAGGATTTTAAGTACTAAAGAGGTATTTTCCTCATCAATTATGTGTAATACAAGTACTGTATGGCCCTTTTATAGAATTCCAGTAAATAAAGTTGCTTATGAATCTTTGGTTTCAATTAAAGTTGGTTTCTTTTCAATTCAAGTCAGGATCTACGTGCAGGTTACAAGATTCAGATCTGAAAAGTTGCAACAGTAACATTCTGAAGAAAGATAACACTTTTCAAGTGTACATTATATTCCACCTATCCCTTAAACCAGGTTTCTGCATATATGAACAGACATCTAGTACCTGACACTCATTTGTTTATACCTGCAGATCCTCTGAAATTAATGCACAGCACCCAGACAGATTTCCAATGCTGAAGACTTTAGGAACTTCCATATTTTTAATGTAAGGATGTCTTACAGTCTTACAGTGTCTGTTGCAAACATTTGGGCATTAACTGTCCACTCACTATGCTACCAAGTTAGCTCGCCCTCCAGCTGTGGAAGGCTTTTCAGGGACAAGCAGATCATAAAATCAATTTCCTTTCTGCGTAACACCTTACAGTGTGACAATGAAACAGTTATTTAGAAGAGCAATGTTTTATACTGGAAGAACCACGTTTCACAACTAGTCAGGTAAATGCATTCAGCATCTGCTCTGAGTTATAATGAAATATAGTGTACCTCTGAGAATAATGAAAAGCACTTCACTGAGACAGAGAAGACAGAGTTACTGAGAGATGGCCTTAAAATCAAGGCTGTTCAAGTGTCTCAAGTCCCTCATGCTTCTTCCTTTCAGGATAAGGGCTAAAGTAAAAAAATAGTCCTCAATAACCACAGATGTGACCTTCTTTGTTTTGTCCCACTCTACCAGTGAGTGAGTGATATTATTACAAAGCTATTTCAATATTATTGAAATATCCAGTATAAACTGGACAGCTAATAAGTAGTCTGATACATGCACTTTTTTGCATTTGCACCTCGGAAAACAATTCTTACACCAGAGAAGGTACTGCTGATCCAGAAGGAAGAAGTGCAGTCTCCTATGAGTAGCTAGGGGAGTCTGTAAGTGTATGCCTGACTTTATTCATCAGAAAGCTTTCACCTACCCATGTGCCTGACTTGCAGAAGCTGTGCTCTGCCNTAGACTGCCATGCTGCTGAAATATTGGCTTTTTTGGTAGGAAATACTTAGGCAAAAACACACTGCATTTTGACATTATTATTTGAGCTTGGGTTGTGGTAAGTGGGTAATGTAAAGCTGCCTGCTTTGAATTTCTTAGGATGCAATGGAGAGACACCAAAAGCATACAAAAGAGGTAGGAAGTTGTTATGCAGCAGAAGGGAAGAAGAAAAACGAGCAACTGTCATACATTAACATATTAATGAATGCAATAAATATAATACACAAAATTCTCACTGTGGCTGTGCTGTTTTGAGCCATTCTTCCAGCAAGGCTGTCACTTTTGTTGTGAGGAATTAAAGGAATTACTACAGCAGAAGACTGCACTGATAAAATAGAAAGGAGGATCTGCGAGGGAGGTAATCTTAGGCAGCAAGTCATTACAAATCCATTCACATCTCTGAAGAGACTCCTTCCATATGCTCCCTCCACAGAGTGGTCATTTTAATTATGCCAGAAAAGGTGAATGAAGATTCAGTAAAGTTACAGCAAAATGCTTTCTAGTATGGCAACAACTACTGGGCATCCTGGACAGAAAACCACAGTACCAGATGAATTCCAGGACTCAAAATCTGCATCACAGCATACCATACTGCTTCCTTAAAATAAAACCAAATCTAACACATCACAGAAATACTATGAACTGGTAGTGTCCTGAAGATTCAGGCGCCAGATCGTCAAGTATTCATAAAGACCTCATTTCCTTCACCCTTCAGCAAGCTTCTAAGTCTTTAACTGCAGTAAAGTAGCAATAAGTAGCCTCACTCCCAGCTTGGATTTTACACTGCTAACCCTGACAAACTGTGCCTCAATAGTCATGCTGCAGGTTGGTAGCCCACGCACCAGTTCAGTTTTACGCTTACTGATGCTGGAAGAAAATTTTAGATAATTGCTTTAGCCTCTGTACAGTACAGCTCAGCCATGCCTTCAGCAAGGCCTCAGAAGTATCCATTGCTTTATTTTGCCAAGCTGCTTTCTTCACTGCTTCCCTGGAGGAGATCTACACCAGGATGGTGCATGACACGTTATATTATTAATGTGTAAAAAGACCAAGCACATATGGCTAATGCTAGGTATTTAAGTACAAACAATCTGATGCTAATCATCCATCAACACTAAAACAAGATGGCACCTGGCCACTATTATCCCAGGGCACTAAAGGGCACAGATAGGGACAGTTTGGATGCTGTCCTTATACAACGTCCCAATACAATGTGATGTGTGATGCTGCCATAAAAATCCACAGCACCGCTGCACCCACACTGTTAGTATATATTGCTATTCCATGATTTTTACCACATTCTAAGAGTAAAGGCTAGTGAAAATTACTTTCAGAGCTGTGATAATTATATTCTGAACTTCCTCATCCATTTTACTTATTTCCTCTTCATTTTATTTAAGCTTGTCATCAAATGAAGTAAAATTTAATGAAAGAGTTTACATTTACTGAAATTCTCATCTAGTAATATATTTAGCTTGGTACTACAGCAAATTAAAACAAAGAAGTGAGAGGAGCCACAAGAAGACAGCAATGACTGAAGAATCTGAAGAACTGTAAATTATTAAGGATATTCTGATTCAGTTTTATCAAGTGTCAGAAAGATGTACAAAATTAAATCCAGATCACACATAATTTAGATGAGATTAAAGACAGTCTGTCATCCTAAACTATAAAAGGTTTTGCTGGCTAGTAGTGAAACTTCAAAAACTCTTTCATGCATTGTTTGGTATTTCATTTCACTTCTTGCTTCTAAGGACTATGACATGCAGCAGAAAAATTCTTAAACAGTGATTGTAATTACAATTTATTTTTCCTCCATCTGACTGCATTCTTAATTATTCCTCTTGTGAATTAAGTAGATGCAGCATCAACAAAGTAAATATCAGGTGCATACATAATGACATAATATGGTGAGTAGCAGGGGTCTGCCTTAGCAAAACCCACAAGAAGTATCAACTTTTAGGTGAGCTATGCAAGTTTAGTAATTTGTAATCAAGATTTTCACATTTGTCTTATAAGGAGTTTTGCAACTCCTCACAAACATAAATAAAGCTAGGGTAAAGAATATGCAGTAAGCCAACTGGAAAGACTTCCAGTTACAACTTTCTTGCTCAAATGTTATTTTGAGAGACTCTCATATCTAAAGCATGACCTTGTCCATCAGGCTGCTTACAATTTAGGTTATATTAATTTGGAAGAAGATCAGAAGAATTTGTTACCTTGAGGTAGGATGGCTTTAAAACATGTTTTTTCATCCCATAGCACTCTACAAAACAGAATGTAAAACCTCTAGAAGTTAACTGTAAGCCTCGTGGAAAAACAACAGTATTTTTCACCTATTCTTCACACCCAAGTAAAATTAAATTTGACCTTTCTCACTTGGTTAAATTGTACACAGAACTTTAAAAAAGCTCTTCTTAACTGCCTAATTTTTCTACTCAGAAACTGTGAAATAGAAACTTCACTCAAAAAACACAGAAAAGAGATAGCAATAGAAAATGAAGCAATCTTTTTTTTTTAAAGTGACTACGGAAACCGGAAAGATCCATTAATTAAACACACTCTTCAGTACAGATAGAGCTGTACAATATGACCAGTACGTTGCACAGAAATTTGCCTTTTTTTCTGGTTAGGACTATTTGCTGTTCTGTATTTGTACTTGAAGCTCTCCTCATTCTCCACATTCTTTATTGTACAGTAGTAGCAAGAGTGCTCAGTCAACAACAGGGCCATACAGCACAGGCAGCACAGAAAAAGGTTATTGAAAAACAGTACAGACAACAGTAAAACAGAGACAATGATGTGACAGCCATATTCATTTTCATTATCCATTATATAAAGAACGATGATTTTTTTAATTAACATGCACAACTGGACACTGCACAGTTGACTTGAGCTAATTTACTGTGTATCAGTGAAGATAACTTTAAAAAGATATGTGGTCCCATTATCCTTCTACACCTTGGCTGCATATTCCCACCTTCCCACCTTTTCCCCCACATTTACACAAGGAGTTGGATTGAAGTAATTAATTTTTTTTTTTTAAAGTATTACTAGTCTTTCAGCCAGAACAGTTTTATTTTTAGCCTAAATCAATGCTCTGATGTGCTTGTCATGCAGCCGCACACATGGCAGAACTGGCCTAAGAGCAGGGGTACAAAGGCAGTGCCAGAGATGAAGGATGCTCCACTCCCTCTTTCAGTGGGGATCTGCCCTTACAGAAGTTTAGATCATTCACAGATCACACACCCACTTAGCCTCTGCCACTGCCCAGCTATTTATTTAATGTTTCATTTAAAACAGGAATAGTATCCCAAGTATTTCCTCCCCCCCCAATCAATTTGTCCATTTAGTCTAATTCATGGCTTAGGGTATCACTTTGCATTTTAAATGCCAAATACAACACAGGTACACATTTAAGTGCTTTCCTAAGGCAGGCCATTTATCTCAAACAGAGCTTTAGCAACAAATAGCTTTCTGAAAGCTCATCTGTGTAGTTACTCTATTGGTTTAACTTTGTATTAGAGCCTAACCACCAACGGTATCAAAGAATGACTCCCAGCTCAGCTGGGACACTATTTTCCGCACTGAGAATGACAGCTTCAAGCTTGCTTGCACAATATAGGAATTGTGTTGTTACTATTAACCTGACTGTGGAGACATAATAATATGTGTCCACCAACAGCTGTATACAGCTATCCAGAAGTAGGATGTTTCCCTCATTTCTTGCAAATGTACAAACGTATGAGATAAAAAAAGATGACAAAATAAGCTAAAGGTATTTGAAGACATGAAGTCCATTTCTCAAAACAGGAATCCATTTTGTTTATAAAGTAATGTATTTTCTGAAAGTGCCTGAATTTTCTTGCTTATTCTTAGAATTGAAGGTTGGAAGAGAAACCAGCAATTCTTTTAGTATTTTCTAAATGCTTTAGAGCACTTGTAGTCATAATGCATCTATTATCATGAATACATATTATACTTGTGAAGGCCAAATACTTCTCATATAACAGTTCTCATATTCAAAGCACTTATTTGAAAACAACATCAACTCCCAAATCCATTAAAATTCATCCAAGGCTCACTTTCACAAT
>WEIT01023795.1:12910-52096 GCA_013389985.1 Dryoscopus gambensis | reverse complement strand
TATCAACACAGAGGAGGAGCTGACCGGGGGAAAAAAACAAGAGTACAGCCATGAGGAAAAAAGAACCTTCACAGAAATGTGAAGTACAGAGATGCATGTTTTTTTATTTTATTAGAAGGACCTAATGCATTTACTGATTTAACCAGGTTCAAAGTGCAATAAAGTCCATAAATTAAAATAAAAATATATCTTTTTTTTTTTCCCAAGCCACAACACTCCCGGCCCAGCATCGAGGGCCAGGACAACTGAAAATGCATAGGACAACTGAAAGCCATGTGAAATGCACATCTGAAACAACCCTCAAATGAAAAACATTTTTGGAGAAAACAGATTTTGTGAAATGTGGAAGACAGTGAACAGCACTGAATGCCACAATAAACCTATGAAACTGTAATGATTCATTCAAACCAAAAACACCCTAGAGAATATGTATATAATCCATTCATACGTTCTTTGATGTCCAAAAATGAGAAAACTATGCAGAACTGTGAAAGGTCAGTCTCTGCTTTAGCAATGCCTCTGGCCACTAAAAAAACCTTTTGCTCTCTCTCCTTCAACAAGGACAACCAAAAGCCTATTTGCATTGGTTGTCCTAAGATGACATTGAAGGAATGAGAAGCTACTGTTACTAATGATCCGCAGTCCACATGTGATTACTAAACAGCAAACAATGGCTGAAACAATCTATATTTTTCATACCCTTAAAGGACGGAATGCAAGTCTCCAGGTGGAGACATGATAAATGTCATGCATGCCTGTTATAAATTCAGTTATCCAGTAAATAATGCTCCGGGGACTCAGCAAATCAGGGCTGCAGAGCAGCATAAGTTTCTGCTGAGTAATTCCCCCTTCTGTAGAACTGTTTGCAGGTTATCAGCTTTCACTAAAAAAATATTATCCTAGTCTTGACAGGATGCATATGTCTTTAAAAAGCATGAACTGTGTCTACACTGAGGTACCTAATAACCTTAAGAAGTCACCTGACTTTGGAAGAAATTTGTTTCATCTCTTTCAATTCAACTCCAGATTCCTGGTCCCTGTAACTCCAGAACTGAATTTCTGGCACTCCAAGAAAAGTCAAGAATTGACTCTTTGTTGCAAATTGAATAGCCATGCTTTCTTTAGTTTACCTTTCCTGCTGCCTTTGGGTCTGAAAATTTCATTATATTAAACGAATCACGCGACTGATCTGCAGTTCAGAATGGGACAAAGCGGAAGGTGACTGAAGAACAAAATGTGGAATCCAACTGACAAAAGAGAGATGGAGGTCTAGCCTGACAACATAATTCACCTGAAGAACAGTTTTTAGTGTAAACCTGCAAAGATTAGCAAACAGAATTCAGCTGCAAAATCCATCTTTCCAGATACTCATATGAAGGAGATTCTGCACAATGTTGCCAGGGCAACACAGTGGAAACTGAAGTCTGGGGACCACATCATGCTACTTGGAGATCACATTAATAAACTCTTCGCCATATATGATTGTTCCAGAAGTAGTCCATTGAAATATATTCCTCTGAGTACAATTACCCATGATTTATACTTTTTACATTGAATTCAATGATATGGTTGTATTGTTTATAGAGTAAAAAGATCATAAAAGATCTGTGTAACCATTACTGAACCACTAGGTTTAACAACTTAATAACAGTATGTCCTAATAAAAATATTACCAATATAGCATTTGCATGTTTTTTGAGGTAAGAGACAGATAAAGAACAATTTTTAAAGTGATAGAGTATGTTATTAATTATGCTACAGAACTTGGAGAATTCCTACCAGAAAATTTTATCACACTATCTCAGAATATCCAACACAATGTACACATATGATAACCTTCTTTTCCAGCAGCCACAATGTATCAAGCACTATTTGATTTTTGTCCTAATGCCTGCTGCAGACACCTATTCCTTACTGGATAAGGCAGCATATTTCCACGAAAACAGAAAATGTACACAATCATTTCATAGTTTTGCCTGCTAGTGAGCTGATAGTCAGGAAACAGTAGATAACTCCAATTTGAACCTACTACACTTGCACACTCTCTAACTTTGATTTCCATAGTACACAACAAAAAAAGTTCTATGGAAACATGTCTCTTGACTGAGATTTTATGCAAGTCAAATTTTATCACTGAATTTTTGGCTTCACTTCTGTTTCATCTGAATTTTCCTGTACATCCTCAAAGAGAGTCTCAAAATGTTTTTATTTAAAAATATTAAGAGAAGAAAACTCTTTATATCCTATACTTTTATGAAGAAATGGAAATCTGACCTATCATTTTTTCAAAACGTCAAAAGTGATGTGGTAGAGTTTCATTTTTTAGCTAACATGAAAGCAGCTGAAGATGTTTAACACAAACTTTCAGAGCCTTCTGCTTCCACAGCTCATCACAACCTCCTGTCTGTTTCCCTTCTTTTTTTCTAGAAGTCAAAGCTAGCTCCAGAAATCAAGGTAAGCCAAACCCACATTTCTTTGTGTATTGAGGCCCCTCCCTCAGAATGAGGGATGTAACACAGCAGGTACAACCTAAGCCCTGTTTAGGCTACTTCTAATTTAATTACCTGGAATACTGAAACAGAGCAACTACATCATTGCCTTAAAACACAGCTACACAGAGAGAGAGAAAACAAGGTCCAAAATGTGCATTCCTGTTCCCAATTAGAAAAAAAAAAATCACAAAACTGTGTAAATAAGACCAGAAAAATTATCTCTCCGCAAAAAACAAAACAAACAAACACACAAACAAACAAACAAACAAAAATCTGTTTTCTTAAACTGAATTTAAGGCTTCCTGGATAGCTTGTGGCAAGATATTTGTCTTTTTCTATTTAATGTCTGCAAGACTGGAATAACTGTACTTACTTCACAGGGGTGTTAAAAGTATTAATTGCTTGCGTTTGCACAACTTCTTTGAAGATGAAAATTGCTATATAAGTGCTAAGTGTCAATTTATTTAAATAAGCAAAAACGAAACACCTGCACAAACCCGAACAAAACCCTCCTCTCTCCAGGAACAGCTGAACACAGGATTGGAAAATAACATTCTTTCATCCACTGCCATAACTCCAAAGGACGCAGCAAGTACTTCCCAGTCCTTACTGCCTCAAATCCTCCTTCCTACTCATTGATCCTGTGACTTACATTTCACAGTTTGTAAGATGTGTTTACTATACTTGGAACACAAACATTAACATTTAAAATGAGTGTTATTGATGAAGGTGTACTGACACAAATCAGTTTTAAGCAATCAGCTTTTCCAGGTGTAGCTGCTTTGATGTCCCCTAATGAAAACTTTCTTCTGTTTCAAAGTACTGTTTCAACTCACAGTGATTTCAAATACTCCATAAATCTTTCAAGAACAAATGAAAGAAATCCACGTTTCTTTGTCCATACTAATTTATCTCTAGTTATATATATGGCAAAGGAGCCAAGAGCTTTGAAGACATCTTACTAAACCTGAAGAAGGAAGTGGTTAACACTCGTATTTTACAATACTTTTGTCAGCCTTCTGTTTCCCTTAACTCATACTCATTTCCATCTCCAAATGATGACTCAGTCACTCCTCATTCCTACAAAACTCATCTTTTCCTTCCCTTTCTCAGTCATTAACAAAGGAATAGAATTACCCCATTATACAAGAAACGCTATTTATCCAGATACTTCTCCTCCATCTTCTGCCTTAGCCTCAGCTGAAAGAGCCAACAACTAAGACATAACTGCCTAAGCAAGATCTACAGTATTCAGGCAAAATTAAGATGCCAGCATTTCTCATAGTTTTGCAATGTTCTTGTTTTGGAAGAATGCAGATGAATATCAGCTTAGGGAATAAGTACCAATTTGTCAGACTAGCAAAGGTCAAAAGCATTTTCATATGTAGAAGTAAGTCAGAAACTTTCAGTCTGAGGTATCAAAAAACAGCAATGTATAACTTCAGCTGCAATTAAATCGCAAAAAAAAATCATTTTGTTATCAAAAAGATGCATTTTAAAAACTTACTAGCTCCACATAACACAGCTAACAGTCTAACTTCCTCTGGAAAGAAGTAATTAGGGTTTTTTATTCTATGTTTTTAGTATGCCGGTTTTTTATTTTGGAGATAGTTCAGAAAATTGTTATTTCTGAATCTGTGGGTCGTCTATTTTGTCACTAGTCACTAACCATGCATATTTCTAATGAAGTAAACAGCCAGTTATCTACTCTGTAAAATATTTCACATTCAGTACATACACCTTTAACCTCATGTACTGAAATCCAATACTGTTTGGTTGAAATGGCTTTTCCAGCACAGAAACCCACTTTCAACATTTTGACAAGTGACAGACGGGGATGAATGCGACAGAACTGCTTGTTTTTTCACAGTTAATAGGATACATTTTGTATTCCGCTAAAGAAGAGGTGAGTGAACAGCAGAAGGGAAGGCTGCTTTCACCTGTGGCCATGGCTCCCAGCACCTGGGAGTCTCAGTGGATGTCAAGCTGACCATGAGCCCGCAGGGCCCTTGTGGCCAGGAGGGCCAGTGGCACCCTGAGTGCCTAGGGAAGAATGTGACCAGCAGGTTGAGGGAGGTCATCTTCCCACTCTGCTCAGCCCTAGTGAGGCCACATCTGGAGTACAGTGTTCAATTCTCCTCAGTTCAAGATGAGGAACTGCTGGAAAGGGTCCAAGTACCAAGTCCTACCAGGAAACTTGCTGCAGCATGGGCTCCTCTCTCCATGGGTCTGGAGGTCCCTGCCAGGAACCTGATCCAGCATGGGCCTCCCACAAGGTCAAAACTTCCTCTCAGGAATCCACTCGCTATGGCATTGGTCTCCTTCATGGGCTACACACAGGTCTCTGCATCCCCATGGACCTCCATGGGCAGTAGGGGGCAGCTGCTTCACCATGGTCTTCACCACAGGCTGCAGAGGAATCTCAACTCGGGCACCTAGTGCACCTCCTGCCCCTCCTTCTCCACTGACCTTGGTGTCTGCAGAGTTGTTCCTCTCACATGTTCTCACACTGCTCTTCTCTGGCTGCAATTACAACTGCACAATAATTTTTTTTTTCCATTTTTAAATATATTATCACGTATTACCATGTTACCACCATTTCTAATTGGCCCAGCCTTGACCAGCAGCACATCCATCTTTGGAGCTGCAAGGGATTGGCTCTGCCAGACATGAAGGAAGCATCTAGCAGCTTCTCACAGAAGGCATCACTGCAGGCCCTCCTGGCTGTGCAAACCCACTACACCCACCTGGACATGCCTTGGCAGGGGGGTTGGGCTAGATGATCTCTAGAGGTCCCTCCCAACCCTAATTATTCTATGATTTCTCTCCACAGGAGACAATCCTGTGAACCGCCAGGGAGAGGGGAAGTTTTTACATGCAGAGAAGCTGAGAGAGCTAAGACTATTCAGTCTGGAGAAGGCTCAGAGGAAAAGTTACTAATGTGTGTAAATACTGGATGGGAGGCATCCAGTATTTACACACATTGAAGAAGGTTAGCCAGACTTCTCAGTGGTGCCCACCAACAGAATGAGAGGCAATAGGCACAAACTAAAACCAGGATATTCCATCCGAGCCGAAAAAAATATGAGTTTATTGTGACGGCAGTCAAACACTGGCACAGGCTGGCCAGAGTGGCCAGAGAATCCGTGGATGTAACCATGGAGATACTCAAAACTGGACAGGATCCTGGGCAACACTCTCTCAGACCCTGCTTGAGAAGGGGGACTGAACTAAATGAGCTCAGGAGGTCCTCATCAACATAATGACTCTGTGATTCTTACTTCCTTATCCCTTGAAATTCAGTTCTTCAATAGGAACTGACTTAGTAAATTTTTTCCTTCAGACTGAAGGCCTCGCTTTCATTCAACAGCTCACACTTCCACAGAAATCACCTTAGAATTTCCACAGAAATTCTAATCAAGTTATTAAATGCTCTCAAACAATGTATTTGAAATGGCCTTAGTTCACTAAGTCATGGTACAATTTAAGAGCATGCCATGAATATACAAATCAAGAAACACACTGTACTCTGAGCTGAGCTCTTGGTCTTCTTTGAAAAATCTCACGGAGTCTTACCTCTACACAGTGTAAGTTCCATTACATCCATATGCTTGTTTAAGATCTCTCATTAATACTTACATACTTGAGATATGTCTGAAAGAACACTGTAATCTGAAACTTTTGCACTGAACATATGCAAAATCTATGGCAATTTTTTATGTAGTGTATATATATGTATCTGCACACATACAGACACATAAAAAAACGTGCAAAATCACATACAGTAATATTGCTTATTGGCAGTTCAGCAATTTGTCAAAGACATTATTTGATCTTTTAACCTTTCTCAGTTAATTGCTCATTCTGCATCATTCAGGCCTTTTCTTGCCTACAGACATTAGGATCATAGAGAACTGAACAAAATAGAGGTCTCACCCCTTGTATTAATCAATCAGCAGATTAAATCCAAATTAGATAAAAAATAACACTACTACCTTCCAGTACTTTTTCAGTATTTATCTAAGATTGTGGTTTGGGTTTTTTTAACAAAAACAATGCCTTTTAAGCCTCCTCAACTGATTTAGTTACATAATATATAGATGAACTAAACAGTTTCCCATTTTTGTTCCAATCTTATGTAGCTTCTATTTGATCTATCATGGAAGAACCTCAGAATGTTTTTCTTCATAGAGAAAGAGACCACATATCTCAAATAAATGATCCACAGAAAACACGAGAGGTATTTCTTGAAAGGGAGCAAAGAAAGGAAGGAAGGAGGGAGCTTTCGTAATACATTTCCATTGTCTAAACAGCAATAACATGTATAACAAGCAAAATCCAAATTTAATATTCTAATAGTAAAATTTAAAGATACATGAATCCACAGTTATACGGAGATACATTTGATCAAGTCTTAATCTAGGATTCAACTGGGATTTTTGCAAAGCTACCCATAGATTGATACTCTGATTCCTTCATTGCAGTGAAATAAATGGGAAACACTCTAAAATAATCACTGCAAGTTGGATGACATCCATACAGAACACTATTAAAGACCAAGGAGTCTACTCTATGGAGCAGATTGTTTGTTTTTAATTACACAAATTATATATGCAAAAAGCTTAGGTTTAAGCCTCAAACATTCTGTCACACAACAGTCACAGGTGCAAACAACATACAAACACACCTGGAAAAATACTCATGCAAACTTTTTTTTAAACACAGATATCAGAAAATACTTTTTTTTTCTATATAGGTTTTACAAATGTCTTATTGTTCTAAAAATACCCTGAAGTCACTTTTCAGACCACTTTAAAAAAAAATTCTTCCTGCTTGAATTTTTTTTACATTTATTTAAATGTTCATGGAGAGAGAAAATAGTTTTACCTTCAGACTCAGGAAACAAGTCTGAAAATCTTTCCTCATTGTATTTTACAAAGGGTGTTTTAAACCACTCACCAGTTTGCCACCAGTGATCCAAGACAGGTACCTTGAAGACTCTTTTTGACCATTCTAGTGTGTCCACATCACAGTGCTCACCAGCTACAAACATTGTTCTGAACCTTTAAATAAAAATAAATAAAGTCTGTATCTTGATCTGGATGTGGAAAGGAAAACAAAATAATAAAGACAATAAATGTCTCCGGCCACCGTCCCAGATCAAGGGAAAAGACAAAGGAAGACTCTTACTTTTTGTATTCTCTTTCCTACTAAGTAACACTTAGAATATTTGCAGTATTAATTTAAGCTACTTAATACTTCATCATCTAAAATAAATTTTATTTGCTGAATGCAAAGACCTTGGGAGACCAGAGGCAAGCAACTGCCAGTCGAAGTAAAAAATAATTAAATGCTCTGTACACAGTAACTAGGTAGATATCCTTGTTAGCACTGCAGTCCAATCTCCCACAGCCAGATGCACGGCATTGACATTTTGTTTCGCTTAAGTCTTTCCTCACTCCATTTTGACTGAAGACAACTGCTGAACACAGAACTTCATTCTCATCCTATAAAAGCGGACACAAACCGCACTGATTTTGTAAAACCTGTAGACTTGTGGCCCCGAAAGGAGAGAATTCTTAGATATGGTAGGCATCACACAAATGTCACTTCAGAGGGATATCATTTAGAAAGAAGACTACAAGCGTCATCTTTCCATGGAAATGAAATCCACTAAGCAAATTAAAAAATGATGAGAAAAATCAGATCAAGTAATGCAAGGCAGTTAGAAATGAGAAACTGAAATGCACAAATCAGCCCGTCTCACCACAGAACTTGGAATACCTCAAAGAGGAAACCTACAGATCAATCTTTCATATAGAGACCACAGACATGCTGTAACGAGGCTGCCCAAGCCAAAGAGCATACTTCGAATTTTGACACTCCATTCCTCTCCAAAGGACAGGCACATGCTGACAGCATAAAAGGCAGCCTCTCACAGGGTAAGGGCTAATGACCGACTTGTGCCGATGCAAGGCAGAGAATGTAGAGAGTGAACATAAGTAAAACATGGGATGAAACATCATATGCGTAACAAGCCACGTGCCCTAAAATAGAAGGGTTTCTGATGGTGATGCTTGGCCCAGACATAAAAAATTGTATGAGTTTATTGTCTTTTAGATCTGTTTACAGATTCATAATTAGAGGGAAAAAAAAACTTCTGTAAGAAAAAGATTGGTAATTTATCACCAACGTAGGCAACCCTGCACCAGCTAGATATAACAACCTGAGAATGCTCTTATCTGTGAACTAAGTAGCAGCAACAATCACAGAAGTAGCCATAATAATACTTTGATATAGCAAAGTCAATTTACTGCACATCTAGTTGCAAACTCATGAAAATCAGAAAATCTTGAAAAATATTACCATGTTGAACTTGAACATGTAGATGAAAGAATTCAACTTCCTTAATTTCTGACCAGTGTTTCAGCCAACCCTCCTTTCTGACACTCCAAGAGGGCTTGGAGTGGTTTTCTTCTCGGAATAGAAGCAAGGGGTCAAACGTATAGGCAGTTTTCACATCAAATAAGCTTAGTTTTCTGTACTCATAAATATTCAACATTATTTGGGTAAACTGCTTTCTGAGCACACTGCAAGATACTGATTGTAATGAGTGTGACCCCAATCAATATCTTGCACTTGAATGCTTTTAATTGTAAAGCACAAGCCACTGCTGACAATTACAGTTAATAGCTAACTAGAAGTTGCAGCACAGATCAAAGTTTATGATGGAAGAAAACAAAGTATTATGTAAGTATTAACCACAAATACGTATTTTATGAGACTTTTTTAAGACTCCTGTTCACATGCAGGGCACTCCTGGTAAGCATGGCTCAATTGACATTATATGCAAAATTCTGTCCTTAGGTAGGCAAGATCAATATTGCAGCTATGATTTAAAAATTAAATTCATTAATTCATTAGCTTTATGTACCACTGAAAAATTCTGTTAAGTGTCCTTGTTTTAAAATAGGGCTATTAAAACACCAAGAACATATAAGACTTAGAGAAAAGTTAAGATATCTTGTTACCCCTGAGCCAAAAGTAAATTCCTGTCTTTTGAATTGCCAGCTATAACAATCACATTTAATAATCTGCAGGCTCAAGATCAACTTTATGTTCTGAGAAGAAGAAAAAATAGCTCTTTGGCAAACTTACAGCACAAAACCACCAAGAAGAGTATCAGAGCAAAGTGCCACAAGTCTAAGCATTAGAACTATGGAATTATTTTCTCCTCTCAAACAGTATAGCAAAACAAGGGATGGCAATGGCTATGAAATGTCCCACTGAACAATTTTTTAACAGTCCACTTAAAATTCAAAGCCTGTCAGTGCACTTGTTATTGCAATCATCTATCCCTGCAATGTAGTTAATTGGGAAGAAAGGTCTTAAAGCCTCTCTATTAAATAAATGCCCTCAGTTGTTCTGAAAACCGGCATTCCTAACATGAAATCCAGCACAATCAAGCTTTTAGACCCTATACAGGAATCCAGCAGAATGGACTTCAAGTATCACCTGATATACAGGGGACAGATCAATGTTCCTAATGGTCCTGAAGCAATATAAATTTTTCAATGCAGCACATACATTCTGGTGTCACTCCACGCACAAAAGAAACCACATCTCCAAACTATTTTCCAAAAGCTTGAATTTTCATATGGCTAATAATCTGAGCTTCACTTTCCCAAATTAAAAGATTGTGGTAGATTTTCTTTTAAATTTTGGAATGCACCCACCAGTTTGGGGATTTTTTACTGGCAAAGAAAAACTCTATCTGCATCATATTAGATAAGCTTTTTTCCCTAAAAATACAGCAATGAAGATTCATTTGCACCTCTTAACCTTAACTGGAAATAAAAGAACTCCTACTAATTTTTAATGCACCTGGAGACTACATACATACATACATACATTTTTATTGCTTACTTATTTATTTAAACAGGTAAAATTAAAAAAAAAAATTCAGATCTTCCAATTTTTCTCCATTGATGTGTTTGTTCATTTCCCTCCCTGAACACATTTTACCTTGTATATGAGAATTCAAGCATTGGAGCTTTTGGTGACAGAGTCACAAGAGACACAGAACAGAACTGCAGCTCAGCTCCACAAAGGCTCTTCATGAGCACAGCTCAGGACTCCACCAGGAAGGGCCACACATGATCAAAAGCAGCACAGAGTAGGAGGCAGCAGGCAGAACTGCATTATGTACTTCAAATGTAATAAGTTCTGGGTCTTAATCACATATCCTCTTAGCAACATGTGTGAAACATCAATTCTGTGAGAAAATACTTCCTTCTAACAGTTTTGAATTTGCTACTTTAATTCTACATCCTCTTGTTCCTGGGTTATGAGACAAATCATGCAAGTTTCTTATCTACTTTTAAATTCATTATTTCTGCACAGTTTTAATGCAGTCTCATATTTCTTTCTAAAGCAAGTGCATTATTATCTGGTATCAGATGAGCAACCCAGAATCTCTAAATGCTCTTGATATAAAACTGCAGAACATTCTCAACTAACCAAAGTTGAGCAAGCAAAATAGACTGTGGGACACAAATGGCAGATTATTACTTGCATGTTAATCTAAACTGCTGAGTTGTTGGCCCATTTCACGCAAAACCATCACTTGTCAACTGTTTAGAAATTAGAACAATCCAGCTCAGAAAAATGACGTCGATTATAGGACGAAGTGTGATTCCAGATACAGGAAGAGTTAATGGCTTGGTATTATGGAGCTACCTTCTGAAGAGGAGAATGGATTCAAAGAGCTGAACAGAATATGCTTAGGTAGACAAAGCTCATGGAACTTGGATGTTATTTGTTTCCCGAACGCAATTGGCAGCAATGGTCAACAGCACTGGATGTTATCAAAAGCTCTATCTTTGGATCTCTATAAATATGTGGTTGAAGAGGGATTTTGACCTACAGTATTAAAAACTAAACATCTGTTTTACTGTTAAGCATGAGCTGTGTTTAAGATATAGGTGACATTTTGTGTCAAAAGCAAACAAATTTCAATATTTGACTCCAATAGCCACAAGGAATTTAAAGTATACACATTAGAACCTTTGGAAACCTCATATATCATTTCATGCAGAGGCCAGTAATGCCACAAACATCAGTTCTTTACCGAAATTTATTTAACTTATGTCATTTCAAAAGAACACAAATTTGTTTATAATTCAATTTACTCATGTAAATCAAATACTCCTTTTATGTATGGAAGCTGGCATTGCCTACCACCTCTTCTCTTTATCAGTAACTGTCTTTTTTAATATGATTTTTTTTAAGTGACATTGACCTTTACCATTTATTTAACAGGAATTTTATTTTCAGAAATAAAATGTACCATGGTGGAAACCTCTTTCAGGACGGCATTCCTGGGTGAAGGAAATAAGGATCTTCTCTAAAGTAAGGATCCATTTTAGTGCATGTAGCAGAAAGACATTTCAATGATTCTTCCCATGCAACAGAGACGAAAGCATGATAGATCAAGTAAATGAACTAAAAGTAAGACTGTTTTCAAACTGAATCAGGCAGAATTTACTTGACCTTGAATAGAAAAGTCCATCCAAGTAGCACCCAAACCCAAGTATTTTCCTAGAATGGAAATTTTAATAACCTGATAGACCTTCTTAGCAACTGTACCTACTAGATATTAAACGCTGCATTAGTAAAGAGATACCATGTCCCAGTGAACGGCATGGTCCAAAGCTGAGTGAATTATGAGACAAATAAAGCTGCAGACAAGTGGAGAAGCTCATTTGATATGACTGAATAGGAATGATGAAATACCTCTTCACATCTGTTGGCAACTGATACTGCAAGGAGACTCTTATCTGGAATTCTCATTTGGCCAGAGAATGTGACAACTTACAAAGCAGGTTAGCAGATTTCCCATTAAATGAATACTCTAAAGACAAAGTAACTGCCTAAGAAATGCCAAGGAACAATAATTAAATCTTCTAGCATCTGAATCACTTTCTTGTCAATAAACATCATAGGACAATAGAGCATTAGCGTCTCAAATGAGCTTGTTCCTTATTTCAAGGAGGAGTAAGGATTGATGATCGCAGTCAAAACAGATGGAAGAAAGTAATGATAAACTTGTAATGAATACCTCAGGAATAAATCCAGCTTACTAATAATAAACTTTCCTGAGCAATTAAGAATGTGGAGGACTAATGAAGGTACATTGCTTTGCATCTCCGCCTTCTCTTTGAACAAGGGTGATAATAGATGTTCTTGTGACCGAATACTGCCTAGTCTGACACAGTCCTTGTTTAACGCTGAGCAAATTATTCAACTTCAAGATTAGATGTGATTCAAACCCACGTATTTTTAATTTTCAGAATGTTTACCAAAAGATACAGAAACTTGGTCTGTAGAAGTATTAAACACTCATAGATCCAAGTTACTGTGAGAAGCATTTTATTAATCTAATGCTAATAACACATTTTAACCATATAATGCCATGAACTCTGAAACAGTGGTAGTTCAGTCGCTCAGACAAGATATTCAAAACTATCAAAAGACTTTGACCTTAATCTCTCTGTGCCTCCGCTTTCCATCTGCAAAATACAGCTAATACCACTCTCTCATCTCACAGGGGATTTGTGAGGATGAACTCAGTCAAGACTTTGAAGCATGCTGGTAGTATAGTGATAAACATCTTAAAATCAGTACAAGATAGCAAATAGCTCTTTGGACACATAATCATAAACAATAACAAAGTTTTGGGGGAGCAACCAAAACACTGATTAGCTGCTGAGTAAACAAACACTTAAGATTCTGTCCACTCAACAGCCCAAGAGGTGATGAGGGAAAACAGTACAGGATGACATAATCCAAGATTGTACTACAGATTATAAGCACAAGAGAGTAAACTAAAGGATGGGAGAGGAATCCGAACTCAGTAAAAGCTCTTAACGTTAGAGTCATAAAGTTTTTAACAGCTTTTATATCCTCAAAACTATCAACAGAAATTTGCAAGCAAATATGTGTACACCTGAATTTTCAGTAATAGATTAAAATGGCACTCTACAGAGGTGGGCATGACGCCATTCATGAGCTGCCCGGGGCCACACAGCATCCTACTGCAAACGTGTCCTTGGGGTCAGGGCTCTGCTGCAGCCTCTAGGACAATGCTGGGTCCCCTGCAAGGAGCAACCCACAAACAGAGTTGTAAAAGAAGCGCTGGCAGAGGCAAAAGACAAGGGAGGGGTCTTCTGTGTGGTTTCCAATCCTTTATTGCAAGTGGAGGGTTAGGGACAGAAGACAGGGAAAATGGAAATCCACGGGATTTTGTACGGGAGGCAGAAAGGGGTGGAGTAAAGGGAACAACCAACAGGCTTCAGCTAACTGGGAGGAGACGAACAGAAAACATCCAATAGGGGAAACTCAGGGGAGGGTTCTACATGAAACAACCAATGAGGTGTAGAATGGGACAGAACTTTCCAGAACACATGCACATTCAATAAGGGAAATACAGAAACATGAGCCTATGCATAAAATAGGTGGGGAAACTTCAAACCATAGCAAAACAGTATGCAAACATTGCTCCTGTGGGAGCATGGGAACTTGCCGTAGCCAAAAGGTAAGTAAGTATTAGACTTCGGTGCCCTGGATGCCTGACCACCAGTTCTCTGACTGAGTGGGTGCAGTGGCTGCTGCCACATGCACCGCAACAGGGGCAAAACCCCAGATATTCCGTTATTCTTAGTTCATGCAGCCTGTTTCTGGAAAAAACTGCTTCCAGTGTATCCTTACTTCACCTTTTTAGAGAGTACTGCTTTCCCAACGCTGCCTCAGGGTCCTGCTGACGGATTGCTCTAATTGCACTTGGTGAAGTAAAGAAGGCAGCTACTTCATGCTCTGCTAGCACACGGAAATAGGCACCAGCATCTGGCGTTCCCACAGGCTTCCCCTATGGAGAGAATAATTTAAAATGTCACAGGATAAAAATACCTCATAATTCCTTGACAGTTCAAGGCTTGAACACGTAACAGTACTGGTAGCACAGCAACAGAAGTAATTTCAAGTAAGACTTCAAAGAAGGCTTTGTTAAAAATAGTAATACCGTGAGTGTATTCACTTGTAGAAATAAACTCACAAGCTTTGGGAACCATTCCTTACATGAACACAGCACGTACTAGTTGCTACTTAGAAAACTAGGACAAATGGACATACAAATGAAAAGACAGGTACAAAGACACATATTGCACTGGCAGCAGAGGGAGTCGTGTCTATATCTACCTTGAGAAGTAGTCCAGAAAACACCCACACTCCCTCTTAACAAGGAGTCTCTGGACGCAGTGGCACTGAAGCCCATGCACAGGCAGCTTTTTCTTACCTAGAAATTTTTCTCAACTCTGGAAAAATTCCCACTTAGCTGCTTACAACCGGCTTTTTGGAACATTCATGCTACCCAGTGTGAAGCCTGGAGAGATCCTGAAGGGCCCCCATTCTGTTTTAGCGTGCTACCAGACTGTGGTGTGGTTTGGGGTTGGGTTTTTCTTGAGCTAAGGGGCACAGTCAAGACAACTGTACACAGAAGTAATCATTTATGACAAATTGTTCAATGGTAAGTAATCCTAATAAAAAATAATCAAGAATACTTTTCTGTGGTGTTGAAAATATGAAAAGCAGTCAGCACAGAATCATCTAGTCACAATTGTACTGTTATGTATAATTACCACTGTGCATAAACTGCTCCATACATATTCTGAAATTAAAAGGTGATGTTAACGCAGAATGAGTTTTAGCTCTACAGGTATCACCATAACCTTTTCACTAGAAAGGCCGCACTTAGAAGATGAACTTTGACAGAACATGAAAGTCAAGAGACGCACACTTTTCCTATGGAATCCAGCTGGGCCTGAACACTGGCAAGAGCACCAGTGAATAATTAATCAGATTCAAAGAACACAGGACAGCCAGGGCTGGATATGTACCACTGGTTTTGCAGCCCTATGGTGAGATACTGCTGCTGGTGAGAGGCATTCTCGAAAAGAGGATCACCATAAAAGATTTTTTAAAAAAAGACAAAATAGAATGCACAATTGAAAAGCCTTTTTTTTTAAAGTATGAAGCAGGCAGTGAGAAACAAATAGAGAGAAAATAAATGAAAAAAACTAGTTCCCAGCCCAAGCAGCAGAGAGTAGTATAATCAACACCAAAACCCCTCAATTGCAATTAGCCTATCCTTAAGTACCTAAAAGAAATGCAAAATGATGCTTGATGAAAAAGTGAGTTACGTCCTTTTTCCTGACAGAAAACAGAGTATGCAAAGAAAAATCTTTTGCCAGACTGTCTTGAAGCATCACCCTAGCACACTTCTTCATCACAGCTTTCGTATGTTCATCAGCATTTGTTCAGGAACCTGTTTGTTCAAGTTGACATCCTCTCCCTGTAATGTTCACTACACCTGCAGATCTGTAGGCACCGTGTTAAGAGTTCAATCCCACAGCACTAATGCTAAAACAAATACCCTCAGACTCTGAAAAATGCCAAATTGACACAAGCTTCTCATTAATTAATTATGTAAATGAACTAGTATAAATCATCTTGGACACCAAAACACCCAACTGGAGCAAGCTGAAATTGATTAGTCTTCCAGTAATAAAGTAGGCTGTTACTTTTAACCAAATGTAAATATCCAGAGCCCATAAAGGGGCTCTATCTAACCCTGAGCACACCCACTCCCTCCCAGGTCCCACTTCACATCTGATCTCTGCCTGAGCTGTGTCACAGACACGCCTGTGCCTCAAACTTCCAGTAAGCCTGAGCCTGAGAGTATCTTCCACACAAACTGTTAAACCTTCAGGAGTGTGTGGATAGGCATGCAGGACTCTGACAGGTGGATATTTATGTCACAGGTAAGCTAAAGAAGTTTTGGGTTGGAGTTACCAGTCTCAGATATAGGACAAAACCGAATAAAACACAAGCAATAGAAAGAAGAGAAAATTCACCTGACAGTTGATAGGAAATATAACCCAAAGAATAAGACATTCACTTAGGAAAAAAAAAATCTGGCACAGCTGTAAAATATTCTTACTGATTCTGCAGAAAAACTTCCCAAGTGTCTTGGAAGTTGTTCAGAGTTTAGCAAACACATAAACAAAAATGGACATAATTTGTGAGACTGAAATGGTTAATGGCTCAAACATTTTTAAGATCGCTGAAGGACTTTGCCCACTGTAGCAAAGTGTACAAAGAAGCAACTGCTCATCTGCAACCACCAAAGTCCATCCCTCCAAATATGCCTCCTGATGGGAATTTGGACTGTGAGTTAAGCCACTTGACAGGGAACTTGAGATAAGATAAAAGTGGCAGTACTGTCCAGTTATCTCAGGTCTAAGGAGAAGTAAACAGGGCTGGGAAAGAAGAATGTATCCAAGAGGGAGGAGGTGAGTTTTTGGGGGTGTGATGGTGAAACCTCTGGTCCACATAAGACAGAGGGAGTGAGCATCTACCACCATGGGACAATCACGAGAGAGGCAGCTATCATGTCTTAGAAGGGGTCATAAACCGTCAAAGACTGCCAGAGTTCCCTAGACTCATTCCTCAGGCCTTCTAGCAGAGGACTGCATGTGATTCAAAGTTTTGCAACAGATCCAGATTCTGCTGCATAAGACAGTGTGAAACTCCCTCACAGGGCAGGTGCTTGGGCATTCCCATGTGCACTTTAATGTATATTAATACCCATTAAATTCTATGTTTCGTGGGACTCCCACGACAGAGAAGACCAGAAGAAGAGGACCAACAGGACACCACTGGATCCACAGGGGTGGTACTAACTTTCCACTTAATCTGTCTCTCTTTCTTTGCCCCTCCTCTTCTCTTTATTCTAGTTGTATCTCTCTCTACCTCTGCTTTACTGATAAATAAAATCCATACTATTGACTTTGGCATATGGTCTTGTTTGTACCTTAATTATCTCTCTAATAAGCAAACCATATCTGAGACAGTGCAAATTAATTCCAGAGCCCAAAACCTACATATAGAATTGCCAGAGAGAGTAGTCATTTATTATACAAAAATTTTAAGAAGTACTACAACATTTCGTGAGAGGCTTATTACCACATGCAATTTTTATTTTTAAAAGTTAGCAATATAAACAGTAAACCCCAGGGTAACTGAATTCAGAATATGCTGACAGACTGCTGAGTCAACTGGGGACTATGAGCAAATGAGATGCTTCCACTGGATTTCTGCAGGGATCAGTTTGAGACCTGTTGCTATTCAGTATTTGCATCAATACCGGAGATGAAAATTGATTTTTAAAAGTTACTGGCAATAATATCTATGGTTGACAGGAAATGAGACCACGGTAAATGGAAACAGGGCAGTTAGAGAGAGAGTGATCTGTCTCACCTCATTTAAAAGAGAAAACTAAGAACAGACACTTCTTGTATCAGCTAGGAAGATTCCCACAGAAAAGACTTTCTTTTAAGAAAGACCTTCTCTCTACCAAGAGATTCTGAGACAGACAAACTGACAGGTACATCTTTCTGGAAGCACTTAGATTTAGCATGCAGTTTCTGATATGTTGAACAGCTGAGCAGACATCCTGAGGCAAAATGTGCTGATTATTTATGATTTCATGATTATCATGATTATCAAAAAGATTCACAGACAGCAAGAATTATCAAGGGGATAGTAAAGTTCTTGTACGGAGAAAGTGACAAGCCACCCAGATAGATTACTTGAGGAGACACAGAGGCAGAGCTATAATAAAATGTCCAACAATTCAGGAGTAACAGTGCCTCAATTCCCTTTCTGTCTAACCCCTAATAATGAGTTCTTCAATTAATGTTAAATCCAAAATGATGAGGAAATTCTCTCTGTATAGGAAATGTTGTGCATGGAACTCATTGCCACTAAAACCTGGTGATGCCAAAGCACACCCAAAATCCTGACATATCAGGATTCAAAAGAATATGCTCACAGAGTCATTCACCCTTCTGATGGTGACCCTGCTGCCAAAGCTCCACGGAAGACTTAAGATGACATGTCCTACTGAATTCATCCACAATCAGTATGGCTGATGGCAGAATGATTAGAAAACTGCCAGACCTCAGAGACAGTGTTTGCTTTGTAAGCTGATGATACTGGCTTACAAAAACAGCAAGAAAGGCTGGATGTCTTCAAGAACCATGCTAAAGGAGAGTTATTTCAAACCTGTTGCTTTTATGTATCCTGCAAATTTGCTGCAACTACAGGACTCCAGAGAGCCTTGTGAGAGACTCAAGGCTCTCGCAGATGTCTTGCTACAGCTGCACGTGGGACAGTAGCTCCTTCTCTGACCTAGACCACTCAAATGAAGTCTGTAATGCCTGGTTCTTGAAACGTGTGAGTATCCTCTTACCTACCCAAGCTCCAGTTCGAAGTCACAAACACTGGAACTGCAATGCTGCCTTTTTCCTGACATCACAGGACCACAAGTAGTAACTAGACTTTCTCATTATACTGCCCTGTTGCATACAGCTTGAAACCCTATTAGCAAGTGCAACCCAGAGTGGGCTGTGAGACTTCAGGTAGCTTATTTGTTCATGAAGTTTTTCGTGTCTTGGAGAAAAACACCACAGGACAGATTACTGAAAACAAACAAACCAAAACAAAAAATACACTTGCTTTTGTATTCAAAAGAATTCATCACTATTTTTGCATTTCTGACAATGGTGTAACAGCAAGAGAAAAGTGAAAGCATGGTTTCCATAGTAATTGTCAAAATCACAAGTTGTCACCTAAGTAATTTAAAAATAAACAAAACACTTTAAGTAGTGAAGGTATGAGAACACTTTACTTTCAGTACTGGTTATCCACAGGCAAAAGGAATGTGGTGTTATTCCCCCATGGGTAAACAGCACACTGATACTCTCTAGCCCAAAATACATAATCAGGCAATTATTTAGGAGATTTTTGAATATGCACTGTTAATACAGTCTTCTGAGCAGAGGAAAAATTATACACTATTCTCTTTGTAAATATTAGTTTTATTACTGTGGGTACAGACACCTTCCTTTTCTTCCCATTTTTAATCCTCAAAAAGATGACACTTA
Source organism: Dryoscopus gambensis (assembly GCA_013389985.1). NCBI lineage: Eukaryota > Metazoa > Chordata > Aves > Passeriformes > Malaconotidae > Dryoscopus > Dryoscopus gambensis. The sequence continues at coordinate 32,541 of WEIT01023795.1, read as the reverse complement.
CGTCATGGACACTGTCTAAAGCCTTGATTGGTGGCATCTTGGAGAAGAAAAATGGGAAATGTACTATTTCTGTTTAATAATGTTCTCACCAAGAGCAAAAAATCACAAAGCAGACATGTAGGTCAACCTAATATTAACTGTGATTTCTCTTTAATGTCCACTGTTAAAAAATAGGATATTTACTCCTTTTATTTTCCAAAATCAACAGTTTGAACCTTTACAATGACAATAATCACGTTGATCCCCATGCATTCACATAGAGATAAAATGTCACTGTAAGACAACTATGCAACAGAAAATGCTGAAAGACTCGTACTTCACTTTCTATTCCTTCTTGGCTTGCTCTACACCTGCTAGAATGAAAACCTCTTCATTGCAGTGATTATATTCTGACAATTCATGCAACAATTTTAATATGGCCTAGCGCATCATCAGTGTTCAAAAGCAGTCACTATAAAACTTTCAAAGTCTTTTTATTATCTGCAAGCATTTGCCAATTTTCTTACACTGCTTTCCTCTTCTGCTTAACTACTGTGGTGGTGCTGAGTTAACCCCCTTAGAATGAAGAATCTAATTAACATCTATTAGGTGCTTAAACATTAATTAGACTATAGTAATTTAATACTCAAGCTAATACAATATTTGAGTCTGTAAATGTGCATTTCTGCCACTGGGTAAAGTTTTTGCTCTTTCTTATTCAGAAGATCCAGGAAGTCAACCGTGGTTCCCAGCCTTAAAATTCTAGAAATTCAGTGGGATATTACTGGGGTTTTTCCAGACAAACTAGAAAATGGGATTCTTTTGTAATAGAATTAAACTTTAAAAGGATTAAAAACGATTTCTTTCTACATTTTTTACTATTTTGTTTCTATTTTTTCTAGTGAAAGTAATTTATATCTTTGTTATAGATAGTGGTGGAGCATCCACAAATACACTTGTGTGTACACTTTTCTGCTCCTTCACTGCAGTCATCAACCCAACATGCACTGAGAAGTGCATGGAGTGGGATGGGAGGAATACCACTGGACATCAATATCTTGCCGTCTGGCAAATGTTATGCAATTATTAAAAAGGAACTGATCCCCAATACTTCTCTGTCCTCAGTTTTTTCCTCTTTCACACTTGTGTGCTTCACACATTCGCCTGAGAAATTCCATCCAAAAACATGGCTAATTCAATTATACCAGACTCCAGCCTGCTATGTCCTTCCCTTTATGACCTTTCCCAAGTGTGACTTGGGGCAGAGAAAGAGATAATACATTCCTAACAGCCACTACCTTATACACTGCATTTCAATGAAATGGTATCACCCTGAATGGTATTTGTTGCTCAAGGAGCTGACTGCAGGGCAGGGACAAGATCCAATATGTGGTTAGAAGTACCAGTAACACTACACCACTGGGTAGGTCCCTAATACACTGCATTTGAGACAGTGTGACTGGGCTTTTGTGCAGAAGCTGAGGAGAGCTGTTATCAAGGTATGCCACATCCACAGATTCTGCAGTGGCCAGGAACAGGCCTGGTACACAGGCAGAGCTGGGATGGGGCAGGTGGTCTCTGATGGAGCTTGCTGATCCACAAAACTTCACTCACAGCCTCTGGAAAATTGTCTCCCAGGGCAGAGCAGCTCTCACAGGTAATCCAGAGACTCATGCTGCCTTTCCACAGCTCTGCAATGAGTGCCCTAATTCCACCAGAAACCTCCTAAACACAGTCCCTCACTCAATTCATGTACACGAAAGGAGTTTGCACACTTACGTGGGCATCTGGACCTGCCGAAGCAGACAGGGGATGTTCCTGCATGCTGTCTCAAGGCTCCTCTGGGGTTGCAGGCACATTTCATAGAAATACAGAATCATAGAACGGCCTGGGTTGGAAGGGGCCTTAAATTTCATCAAGTTCTAACCCTCCTGCTGTGGGAAGGGACAGCATTCACTAGACTAGGTTGCTCAGAGCTCCATCCAACCTGGTCTTAAACACTTGCAGGAATGGGCATTCACATATAGATACATATAGTATTGTAGCACACTTTTCCCAGGACTTCCTCACAGATTGTGGGTCCTGGTACTAAAGGTGTTGAGGTCTTCATGATCAGTGGGCTTGGTGGAGTGCTCTCCCCTCCCCTGAAGATCTGTTCATGATGTCTGTGGTATGGGCACACACCCCATGCCACATCTGAAGATCGGTTTTGCCACCTCACCAAGAACATGGTCTTCCTCTAATTGAAATTAATGCAGGACTGCTTGTCAGGCCTCTCACATGCTGCAGCAGGCTTGACTCTATTAACAGGGTGGTGTGACAGGGTGCTAAACAAGCTTTTGGGCCTTTGAGAACACTTGCTGTCAAGGTCCAGGTTGCCCCTTGCTCACTATTGTGGAACACCAACACAATGGTTCTTACTATTGCAAAATACAGCAGTAGGAAAGAGAAATAATTTAAAATAATTTATCTTCCTGCCTCATGATTAGAGGGAAAATCAACAATAAATTCTGAAAAAATAACAATGTTAGGCAGTATGATTACTTTTTGGAGCAGCAAAGTCAGGATGCCGCAGGCCACTAACTGGAGTAGTCTCCTCTCCCACTAGGTTTCATCCCCTGAAGGAAAGGACTAAACCCCAAATGTCATTTGAGTCTTGGGTTCAGTTTCCTTGAGTGGTAGAGAGGAAAGAAGAGACAAGTCTCCTCAGAAATTTTGGTTCGAACCACATATCTCTCAATTGCATCCAACTCAGATCCAGCAAGTATTTCTCATCACAAAACATGCAAAACACAACACCGTCTCCTAATTCCAAAATAACACAGGTACATTCCACCATCTGCCATTTCTAGTTCTGTTGTTTCAGAGTTCCTTACACCACTGACCATCACCCTCCACACAAATGTAGACAAGCTTGAAGGACGGTGAAGTAAGTTTTCCTTAAAAATTACTGTAATAGGTGGGAGAATATAAACAGTGAAGATACACACACAGTTTAAACATCTGTGGCATGAAGAACAGACAGGCCTAAGCAGGATCATCTCGATCATCAGTTGGAGGAGATGCTGCCATTCCCAAGGGGTGTTTTTTAGACTGGATCATACCTCATACAAAACTGTAGTATTACCATGAAGGAGAGGTCCATAGCAAATGTAGGAATGACCAACAACCCAGCCTAAATCAGAAGCTGCCCACCACACCTAAAATGAAATATAAACAAAATTATATTTAGGAGTTATAAGAGGCATTCAAAAATGCTTACATGACATTTAAATAGAATTACCTCACCAGGTTTGAGGCCATATACAGCTGACATGGTCCAGTTTAGCATAACTGCATAGCCACCTGTTGGTCTCACAACACCCTAAAAATGAGAAAATTTGAGTATTAAGTACTTAAGATTAAGATTTGAAGGATACAATTATATTGCTGTCTTCAGGGAAATGTTAAGGTTGTAGCAGCAGCAGAATTAAAGTTGTCTAACTCTAATACTTATCACTTAAGAAAATGATCTATTCCAGTAAGAACATACTAACATTTCCACTAAAGAAGTAATTTTGGAAAACAAAAACCAAACATACAATGAAACAAACATTCAGAAGATAACTAACAAAGCTAAAATTCTCTCATAAAAGCTGGATATTCAAATATTTAGTCAATACATGTTGACCAAAAAAAAGACATTAAGTATTACCTCACTTAAACTGTACCATCTAAATGCTAGGCATATTTTAAATTCATTGCCTACTCTCTCTGTATCATCTCTGAAAAGAGGAGCACCTGAGAAATAGACAATCCCTGAAACAACTGGGGTGAATTACTCCCTGAAATGTACCTGTCTTTCTGCCCTGACTCTTTTTAAAGATGTCAGAAAATCGGCTTGAACCAATGTATATTTTTGAAAGTTTACTAGCCTGAAGTACACATATGAACGCTAAATGAACACCATCCCAGTCTTCAGCTAAAAGAGGGATTTAAAAATTAGAATGAGAGATTATCAATAGCATCATGCACCTTGGTAAACCAAAAACCAGCTCTGGAACATCATTAACAGGAAAATTTTGGAAATATTTTGCAATATTAGTATGGCCAATATACATTTCATCACCTTCTAGTACACTATTCCCAAAGAAAGAATTAAGTAAACTATATCCTGGTGTCCTGAACCAAAATTCAGATGAAATCCACTGGACCAAACAAATATGTGCTGCACAGACATTAAAACGCAGCTGTCTGTCTGTGCTAGGCATGGTACATTCTCTTCATGTACTTAATAGAATGAAATAGATGCTTTCAGGTCTCATCCAAGAAATGAGGGACCGCAGAGACAAATTAACTCATTAAAATGGAGACTGCTAAGGCAGAGAATGGTTTACAAACACTTCACCAATTTCAGGCAGCAGACTGCCTTTGGTCAACTCAGCTTCTAACTTAGCCCCTGCTCTGAGATCAGTAAAAGTTTTTTATGAAGGTCATAACCAGGTAGTTTTACTTGCATGACCATTTAAATTAAGTTCCTTAAATGAATAAAAAAGTTATTTTATTCACTGAGAGCTACTTATTGTAGCTTACTCCTAGTTGAAAATCTGTCTCTTGTAAGGGTGATTGATTAAAGGTATCTGTATTTTTCTCTGCAGAGACAACACAGTAAGTAAACTTCTGAGAACTATTACCTCTGAGATATTCGGTTGATACTCAGCCAAGGAAAATACCTATTGTAACAAAGGACCTTATCTTGGGCTTTTTGACAATATAACAGACATATCCACATTTAGGATATATATGTTGCTTTCAAGGGCCCACACTGAAGGTAAAAGCAGAAGACATTTTTCTCAGCAAAACTGATGTTTGTTTTCCCTTATGTCCTAAGAGATTCTGAACTGTACAGGCAACACCATTACATAATTTTTTAGTAGTAGAACTGTTCTCTCCAGGTTGTGTGATACTGTCTGAATCAGTGGTGGTAAAACTATTGCCAGAAAATTACATTCAGCTTGTCTTCCACATTGTAAAAGAGCAGTGCAAGTACCAAGCAAACACTTAGAGAGTTCACTTTTAAAATACAATCCTTTAAAAATAGATCATTAAAACTAATTCAAAAGCAAACATTTTCCATGAATACCCTTTGTTCATTTTCACTTAATCTGAACTCCTATTTTCAGGGTATTATGTACTCAGAATTGCGCAGGAACACAAGCCTTCAGAACATGCTTTATTCCATTTAATCTGCAATGTCATTCACCATGTCTTATCTATAAGAAAATTAGCTAATATGTAAATAATGAACAAGATTAGTCAGCAACAAATGCTATCACATAAGTGATGTATTAACTGATCTTGTCATTAAGTGACTATACTATGCTTATCTAAGAAAGTTAAAACACAGAAGATAGTACTGAATACAAGACATTCTGCTATCCTCAAAAGTTTATTTTGTACAAACATTTGAAGCAAACGCATCTTATCTTTATATTACTACTATTTAAATAAGCAAACGTGATTTATTCCTAGACACTGCCTTTAAAATAGTGAAATGTGAATAAATGAGATTAAACCATTTTTAGCAGTGCTTCTCATTTTATAGCACAGTGCTCTGGCAAACATTTTCAACCTTTTCAATTAAATATTTTTTCAAGGGGAACTGCAAATAGTTGGTCACAGGCACTTAGACGACTGATGGTCCCTTACCTTGGGCAAACCTGTTGTTCCAGATGTATACAGAATATACAGTGGATGATCTGAGGGAACGGAGACACATTTTGAACACTGTGATTTTGCAAGCTCTTCTTCCCAGTCAAGATCACGACCTTTGGTAAGAGGAACATGGCCCTGCCCATTGAAAAATAAGAAAATTGTCAAAAGAAAACCAAATGGAGTAAGTGGAATTCAGTCAAAAAACAAGTACTATTCAGTTTTTTTATATAGCACTATTCAATTTTCTGTACAGTAATCTCTCTACTGCATTAATTCTATTTAAATCTTATGAATATAAAATATAATTTTAAAATTTAAAAAAACCTACAATAGATACAGTAAAATTTTACTTGCAAAAAAGTAAAGGCACATGCACTACACAAACATCTATCTAAAAGTTAACATAAAGGCACTACAACTGTACACCCACCAAATTAGGTCGCTGGTAAATGAGAATTTTATCAGGTTTGCTCTGTACCCTTGCCAGTGCTCCCTCTAGGAGAGATATGTATTCCACTTTCCTTTTCGGTTCTACTCCAAAACTTGCTGTTACAATAAGTTTGGGCTAAAAAAAGAAGTTAGATAGTTAATATGTACATTTGCAATATATTTTAGATATGTAATCTAATTACATATTCTGTTAAATTCAATGTATAAAATTTATCTTTACGTAATTAGAAACAAGGGTTTAGATCAGTTTTCTACAGTAAATCAAGCTTGTGTGATCTCACTATCCATGCACCTGCTTTTTGTTTGGACGAACATTAATAACTTCTGACACTTCACTATTTTCAAACAAATTTGAGTAGGAAATCAACAGTATTAACTTCTTATTAGTTGCACAAATATTAATGAACACAGAGAGAAAAACTCCTATCCATCTTAGCTCCTCCACTAAGGAAGAGTGGTGCAGAGATGTCAACAGTTAGCTGTAGCGTTTTGCCTTCTTCCTAATGCTTCCAATTTCATATTTCAATACTAGTTGTAGAACTTTGCTGGCTTTTTCACAGCCTGCAATAAAAGTCACAGGAGGGAAAATAGGAGAAGGAGGGAAAAAAAGGCAAAAACAGACAGCAGGAAACTAGAAATACATGAAGAGAGTAAGCTAAAGTCATAAGGCTCATGAGGGAAGTAAGGCTAGAGTCTTTGAAGAGATGGTTGAAGGATTGAGGGTGCAAAACTACTAAAAATCAGATTTGCATAGTTCTGGAGTTTTTTAGACTAATTTCTACTTCCAAACGTGGACTTCACATCTTTGTCATTAAATTAACCACAGGTTTTGATGTAAGACTTCCTAAGTCAAGAAATCTGCAAACAAGCTATTTCGACTTAGGGCTGAAGATCAGTATTTTTACTTTTAGTTTTTCAGGGGAGAAAAGGCAGCATAAAAGAAACTATGTGTTAGTAAATATTTTACTCAGAAAAGAATGAGTCTTAAATCTCCGCTGTTTTGAAGTTTTAAAAGTTTATTTATCATATGCCCCTCAGTTTGATCAAGGTAGTTTACTAACTGTAGCATTAGCATAAATCTCATTAAGTAGGCATAAACCAGAATGCTATAGTTAGGGCTGCATTAAACTCAGCAGATTGAACTGTTTTCTTGTGCAAGAATAAAATGTTTCATGTCCAAATCTGTCGTTCAGGAATGATCCCTAATTGGTGTGTATTCAAAATAAAGATTTCAGATGAGCTTTAAAATTTCAGCATTCATCAATTTTCTTCTTCAGAATGCACTGATTTAATAAAAGATGACACAAAACAATGCAGTTAAACTGAAAAATTCATCAGGAGGCCACCCTGAAGTTAGACTGTAATAAATACAAGATATACAGTTCTATTCAAGTGTTAAAGACTCTTGTCATCACTAGTTTTATAGTAATTTGTAAATGATGCCACCTGTGCTTATCAACTGCTTTACATGCAGTAAGGACATCTAAAAACAACCAATACTAAATTAGCTAAGGTGATTTACTACCCAAGAGAAGAAGCATCATGGATCACTCTGTACAAATCAAAGGCCCACTACTGGTTTTAACTGCTCTTTTTCTACTATTTTAACTCTCTGCCTAATGACATGATTTCCCCTGCACCTCTCCTCCCTTATTGCTTTCATACATCCATTTCCCACCTCTTCTGTGGCTCTATGTAGTCCTGCATGTTAAGATTTGATAGAAATATAACTCGTTTGAAGAAAAACCAGGGAGAGTTCAAGGGTCTGCTGGAGCAGAAATGACAGAGATAGTGAGATATTGAAAAAAACAAGATTATGAAGTAGAAATGAGATAAAGCAAGGCCCAATAGTACAAGATGTTCGTACAAGACCAACACTTTTATTCTGTTGTAAAGACTCCTCCTACAAGTTCTTCTGTAGTCTCTAATACACCTCAAGTGAAGCAGCTGACACTCTGAAGGAGGGGATGCCATCCAGAGGGACATGGATAAGCTCAAGGAGTAGGCCCACGACAACCTAATGAGGTTCAACAGGGCCAAGTGCAAGGTCCTGCACCTGTGCCAGGCCAACCCCCTCCAAAAATCAATGCACTCTGGGGAATGAAGGGATTGAGACTAGCCCTGCCAAGGACTCGGGGATACTGGTGGATGAAAAGCTGGACATGAGCAATGCTTGCTGCAATAGGACAAAGAGGTAATGGTTTTAAACTAAAAGAGATTTATGAAACTAGATAAACTAGTTTTAAACTAGATATAAGGAAGAAATTTTTTGCAGTGAGGGTGGTGAAATACTGGCACAGGTTGTCCAGAGAGGTGATACATGCTCCACCCCTGGGAACATTCCGGGTCAGGTTTGACAGGGATCTGAGCAACCTGATCTAACTGAAGGGATCTCATTGCAGGGAAGTTGGACTAGATGACCTTTAAAGGTCTCTTCCAACTGTTCTATGATTCTATAAACCCACCTATTGTTTTGATATTACAAATTATATACTCCCAGACTCAGGTGAAAGGAAAGATGACAAAAAAATCCTGTTCTCATGTTCTGTATCACTTCATCACAATTCACTGCAGAATGCCTGTAACTGCCAACACCTGACTGTCCTGGGGTGCAGTTTGTATTCTATGACCATCCTCATGAGCTATTGAGACCGGGTGGGGCGGTGCTCCTCCCTTTGGACTATCTTCTGTGAATGGGTCCATCAATGCCTTCACAGATAACTCGCTCCTGGACTATCTCCTGTTAAGTGGCCCATCAGCATCCCATTGTGAGATGTTCCACCCAGAGGGAGGAACCAAGCATTCCATGCTCAATATAAGCTGAGATCTCAAACACCAGAGGAGAGCCTTTCCCACTGCATTCCCAGAGGACAAGAGCTACACAACCACCACTGGACTTTCTGAGGAAGACCAGACCTTTTCTACAAGATCACTGCTTCAGCAGAACCACTTCAAAGAGAACTGCAGCTATCACCTGATCGGACTGCTACCACCAGCCTGCCCGGCAGAGTGTCAGGTTACCCTGACTCTGTCAGGTTAAGCCAGTGTTTCTGTATTACTGTTTTGTTTTATATATTTTTATATATATATAAGTAAAAGAACTGTTATTCCTATTCCCCATATCTTTGCCTGAAAGCCCTTGATTTCAAAATTATAATAATTCGAGGAGAAGGGGGTTGCATCTTCCATTCCAAGGGAAGCTCCTGCCTTCCCTTAACAGGCATCTGTCTTTTCAAACCAAGACACTGACACAAGTAGAAATTACCAGCTGCAGGACTTTGCAGCATTCCCAGACCTATTTAAAATTCAAGATAAATTAAGGTAAGCTGGCCAAGTGTACCTTTTCACAGTCATTAGAAAGTGCTTGTTATTTCTTTCACTCAGACTTTCCAACAGAATGTGAAGTTTGATCTTTCTTCCTCAAGAGCATCTTACAGACCGCTTTCCACTGCACATCTTTAATGCTTTCTACTTAATTTTATCAACATCAGGTCCTATACTGCAGCATCTAAACCAATTCACATAAAAGCCTAATAAAAAGGTTAGGTTGTTGTGCAACTGCTTTATTTATTCAGTATTTTTACTATCACAGGTGCTTACAGGTAACCTCAGGAGGGTGCAATTCACTTATCATGAAAGCTTTACCATGTTGAAAACTGGGGCATGTTTTGAAACTTAGATTGAGAACGTGCCTCTCCTCTTTACTCATATTTTTATTATACATCAGATGGACCAAAAATCATCCATAACACTTAGACCTGCCTTTTAAAGAAACCAAAAGGCAATGTAAATTAGGATTTAATCCATGGCCTGCAGCTAATAATTCTATAGCTAACACTTCAAAAGAGCTGCTATGTGATCTTGGGTAGAAAAGTTAAACTTCCTCTCTTTTCATTTTAATGCACAAAGCAAGAATTGTGATTACTGTGCTCTCCCTTTTTTCCCTGAGGAAAAACCATTTTGATTAATTAGTTAATAATTGGAAAATACTCTAAAAGTAAACATGCTAGATGATTCATATTGTAGCAACCTCCATGTTTAAAGCTTAAAATATTTTTTCTACATTATTTTTCCCTAGTTATGGCTTGTTAAAAAAATGGAGAAGCGAGAAGACAGGGAAAACTAGAAAGCTGTTGTTAGCCTTTTTTAATCATTCCAACAAAACATTTTGGCCATTTTATTAACATCTTTGTTAAAGCACCAAGGAGAGGAGGAGGAATGCATTCAACTTTCTATTTACAGATATTTATGAAACTGAAAACAGTCATCTGAAAAGCACTTCTATACACAGAAATCTAAGTGAAAGTTCCACAAATCCTGGAGACTTGGGCCCTATACAAAATCCTGTTTTGGTTTAGATGTCTAAGCAACATGATTCAGTGGTAAGACAGCTACCACAGAGAGTCTGAATGATTCAGGTGACTGATCACAGTGACAAAGACTTTACCTTGCTCACTAGTAGAAAACAAGAATAGGCCATTCCATTGTTAGCTAGTTTGGAACTAATGCATACACAAACTACTAATATGCCTATATAAGGTACTAAGATTAGTCAAGTACTATTTTCATTTTCAGTAACATAGACTTCATAATGCTTTAGAAACAAGCTCAACTTGTGCTGAACACAAGCCTTTAAAGCATTCACCCCTATTAATTATGTAATCTGCACAGTCACTTATTTAAGGCAACTTTTTCCATAGCTGTTCTGCTTCATGTAGAAATTAAATTAAGTAGAATTACAGCTTGTCCTAGTTCCAGCCAGGACAGGGTCATTTCTGTAATAGCCAGGAGGGGCACGGCCAGGGCCCAGAGGTCATTTTGTCCCACCTCAAGCCATACACAGGTTGGGAAGGGGATGGGTCCTCTCCAGAGGGCGTGGTGGGGTAGTGCTGGTTCCGCATGGCGAGCACTCACATGTCAATCATTCGCCTCCCTTGTACACTCTGTTATGAGTATTGTTGCTGTTACTGTTCATTTATTTCATTGCTGTTTCTAGCACATTGTTCTTGCCTCAACCTCATCTTTACCTTTTAGGTCTCAAATTCTCCTCTCCATCCCACCACAGGGAGGAGGAGGGAGAAGGGGGATCGAGCAAGCAACATGTGGTTTGGAGTGTTTCAATGAGAACAATGAATTGGGGAATACCATTCCTAAATCACAACTTAGCTGAAAAAATATACTACCTAGTATGTCTAAACATCAGATAAACCAGTGAAATCATTTGGGGTTGGCAGCATTTTCCCCATACACTTCATGAAAATACTGAACCAAAAGCCAAGGTTAAGGTGATGCTTTGTAGAAAAAGATTGACAAACATGAGAAGAAATTACACTCTATACAGACAACAGTGTGTTAAACTCTTGCTTTTCTAGAAGGGGTCTGCTATACAAGTATCAACCTCAGCACAGATGTAGTACTTTGTTCATATTGCAACAAACTGAGATCATGTGCCACACAAAGAGAAATGTTATCCTGTCTGGAAAAAACCCCAAACAAAAGGTTTTTGACATTGACTGATAGGAGTAACTAATGCAATGGTGTTTGTTGCTCCAAAGAGGTTATTACCTTTGCATGATCAATGCGAACCGAAAGCTCTTTAGATGCAAATCCACCAAAAATCAGGCTATGGATGGCTCCTATTCTTGCGCAAGCCAGCATACAGTACACTGTCTGTGGAATCATGGGCATGTAGATGACCACACGATCTCCTTTCTTCACACCATGTTTGATCATGACATCAGCTAACCTGGAGACCTGTACTGACAAAACATTCATATTTAAAGTTTCTCCAGATCTGCTGTTGCCCCAGAAAAAAAGAACCTTCACACAGTCAACAGATGCACGACATTAAAGAGACAAGCCAGTATGATGAAGAAAGCTGATGTAATGTAATAGAGGTTCAATAAATTTAAGCCCTTTTCCTTTTTGCAAAAAAAACCACTAACATATTTTTCTTTTGTAAAATAAAAATGGAAGGAGGCTAACTATTGTAGTCAGAACAACAACAACAAAAAAATCAATAGCAATATCTAGAAAATTTTTAAATGACACCCTAACCACTCATTCTTTTAATCAGGTAACTGTTTAAATTTCTCAATTTTAGCTCTTAAGAATGAATGTGAACAGGGTATTTCATAATACAAGTTCTGTCCTAACTAGCTAACTTTGAAGCACAAATCAATACGTAGCAATATTTTCTTTACTACAGTGTCGTAAACTTCTCAGAATCTGAGACGAGAGACCTTACATCCTGAACCAAAGATAAATACAAATTTAGAGAACTATCTAAATTTAAAAATTCTTTTTTGCTGTCATTTTCAGGTTTTCATTTTTGCTATGCAGAAACCTGAAGACAGACTACGTACAGACGCAAAGGACTGGAACTCAAGAAATGCAACAGACTGATCAGCAGCAATGCCTCTGTAATGCTATGAGAAAATATTTATTACTTTGAGAGTACACAATAGTCTGTCACAAAAGTAGTACTGAATATTTCATTAGTATGCCAGGATGGACAATTTACCACAGAGTAAGTTGGGATATAGTGAGCATGGGAGCCTGTGACAAGCACTGTGCAGTTGTCTCAACCTGCTTGTTGTGGTATGGAAATGTGGCACCCTCTGAAAGAAAGGCTTTTGTTTATATTATTTAAAAATTTGAGTTTTCTCTTTTTAAAGAGCAACTACATTCAGTCCTAGAATCCTGATACATATACTGAAGAGGACATCAACTGCTTTGTATGGAGTAAGGACATCAAAAACAACTAATACTAAATTAGCTAAGGTGATTTACTACCCAAGAGAAGAAGCATCATGGATCACTCTGTACAAATCAAACGCCCACTACTGGTTTTAACCGCTCTTTTCTACCGTTTTACCCCTCTGCCTAATGACATTATTTCCTGCTCCTATATTGCTTTTATATATCCATTTCCCACCTCACTGTTTCTCTCTTCTGTGGAAATATATGTTCAGACTTTCAGTAGCCTGAGACAGTAACATCCAGAAGCTCCAGAAGCATCTGCTCTGTCTTTGCATTAAAATCACAGCTCATCCACAATCAAACAGCACATTTCTACACTTCTCCCTGAGGATTTTAGAAAATGGAAACACAGAAGCCCCAAGCAGGCACTCTAGCATCAGCAGATACTGCAGGAGTTCCATTTTCTGTAAGCATTGCATAAATCCCTGATGTTATTTTCAACCACAAGAAAGAACATGTTTGTAAGGCAAAGTCATCACCACACCAAGCTGAAAACTCACACAAACTAAGGTATCTATATGATATGATGTGTATGGAACAGATCTCCTATCTTAAATATTACTGATTTTCAAGAGAAAATATCTTTAATGCTAGATTTAATGGTACCTATCAGTATAACATAAAAGTGATATACACTATCAAAACTCAGCAAAAACTAAAGCCTGGACATATACAAAGCTAGAATTTATTGCCATACCACCAGCATTTACAGTCATTTCTAGGTATAACTGGTGAAAGTAATTGTAAATAAAGATAACAACTCTACTTCCAAAGGTATATTACTTTTCTATACTTCCTAGTGTGAAAACATTAAAATCTGCAAACACAGAGCTAACATCATTGTCTCTCAAAGACACAAGAAAGCTAATAGTTATCTCCCCTGCTTGTGACTCTCAAGCAAAGAGTTGACAAAAAGACCAGAGGCAATGAAAATAATACTTAATAAGTACTTTTATAGTCACTGTAAGTGTGGATAGTGGGCAATAAATAGTTAAACACAATGGACAAGTATTATTATTGTTCATTACCATTATTTCATAAATAATTATTAGTAATTATGAAAAAGGCAATGTTTGCTTGCTAAAGGAAGAAATTATTTAATGATCATAATTAGTAATTTTGTAATAGAAGACTCCACGTGCTGCAAACAAGCTATGCAAATGGTTCCTGGGTGTAGGAGGGAGACAGTCAAGAGATCTGCATGTACTTAAGTAATTTCTATTGAAATCTATCATAGCTAAATTGTATTTAAAGCAGAGCCGGTGTACAGCATACTGCAGACAGGAACTACATGTCACCTGTGCAAACCCAGTAATCACTTGTCTACACTTCATTTCCCCACCCTAAAGAGTGTAATGTCACTGAAGACAACAATCCAACACTATACATGTGTATCTATGTTTTCCCTTGTGCCCTTTCCCTCATCCTTCTGACAGCCAGGGAACATTTGGACTACATAATAAAACACTGTCTCTATCTGCAACTATTAGGAAGACAGGGGAACATTGTAAAGCAGGTTTACATTGCCCTTCAGATTGATATGGTAGCCCTGAAACATCCAAGCAATCACTCTTTCTTAAAAAAAAAGGAGAGGGGGGAAAAGTGAGTACTGACATTTCATGTAACTGTCAAAAGTCATGAAATCTTCCACTGTGTTACAATGAGTTGTCATTTATGATTTACATTAAGACAGTGTAGTGTACTTCATCGCTCAATAACTAACATGCTATTTCTCCACTTTTCTTCAAGTTTAAGACTGCTCACTCACTTTAATTTCTTTGACACTTCAGTAATAAAATCACTTGAGACCAAGTGATATAATAAGAAACTCAAGTAGGCTTTCAGCTTTGAAGATCAGAGCATAAATTACACTTCTATCAAATGTATGGACCCAGTGAGCATGGTTTACTTTTACCCAGCGACCAAACAAATACTACAGCTGTATTGCAGCTAAAGTTTCTAAGTAATTCAGTTCTGAAGTAAACTGCAAACAGTTACTAAAAGCAGTTTTGGTCCATGACAAAAAAATTCCTCTTAAAAGATACAAAACCAGAAATCTTATTCAAAATGCTCAAAAGAGGAATTCCAAACCTCCCCGGGTTGAACAGTGACTGGGACGCACAAGAATAGAATCTTTCAATGTAAGCTAAACTCTCCTAGACCTACAAGATCCATGAAAAAAATACAACAGCCTACATCCCTCCCATTTTCAGCAGATCCCTTTGTTATTTTTGGTATCAGGAGTCCAGTAGCAGATTAACTAAATTAAACTTACTGTACAAGAGTGGACCAGAAAGCTTTAACAGACAAGCAAATAATCTCAAATACTGCCTTTCACATTTATTTGCTTTTGATTAAGAACAAACTGTAGAGAATTCAGAAATAGTATTTAGATAGGACTCAGCCTCCAGCATAATAAACTTCTAAGTGAGTACTGCTACGTACCCCAGAAAACTTAAACCAGTTCTTCCATTTGGTTTGGCAATTCTCTATAAGAAGAAATGTAGATGAAAGGATGTGTATGTCAACTAGCAAAATTTTCTCACTTTGCACAAATCTGCCAAGTCCTAGGACAATTAATACACTTATAAAGACATAAACTTAGGAGACTTGATATAATATCAAGCTTAAAAAGCAGAAAAAAGGCTACTTTTCAAGTTCTTTTCAGAGGAAATTTGTACCAAGCAAGTTCACTTAAGATAATTTACATGAAAATGTTATATTACTGCATTAAAATAAAATGAGTATTATATGTAGTGTATATATATATTGATTTCATATATACATACACATATATATTGTGTATGTATCATAAGTATTGAAGGCAAATGACACAAAAATGGTATATTTAAAATAGTAATTATACTTATTATATATAAGTATAAATAAAATTAGATAAGGAGCTGGATCTTTTCAAAGTCTTCTGACTTCTCAAAAGACCAAAGCTAGTTGTGTTTTGGACTTGGTACATAAATAGAAAACTAGTAAGGAGTAAATCTTTTCTATATTTCCCTTAAAAGGTAGAATGCATAACAGGTTTATCATTTCTTTGTAGCTGTATGACTTCTCTTTTCTTGCAACAGTGGAATAAATGCCTCACAAACTGAATTACTATATTCTGAACCCCATTTCACATTTTAAACCATAGGTTCACATTACTTCACACACTTCCTGCATACCTTAAGTACAGTGAGTGTGCTGCGTTCAAAGTAATCCATCTTGCACACGGAAACACATTAAGGAAGAACCCAAGTCTGACTCCAACATTTCTTTGTACTCAAGTTCAACAGCTACATATAACTGGAAGCAAAAAGCCAGCTAAACAAGAGTAGCAGCCTGAGGGCGAACCTGCAGCTGACAGCCTCAGAGTGAAGAACCTTCAGTGGCGCAGGCTGCAAACACCCGTGCTGGCAACAGCCCAGGGTGAGGCACGGAGTGAACCTGAGTGGGCTGATGCAGAACTGCATATTCACCACCTCAGCAGGGGTAAGCTACCTCAGCCAACAGGGAACTCGAAATCCACACACCTTCCAGACAGAAGGGCCACTGGCAATCCCATGACAGCCTGCATAGGGGCGGGTGACACAGCTTTCTTTAGAGCTCCTCCAGTTAAATTTCATTTGGGCTTACACTCAATTATGTGCAGCAATAGCCAAGGTACACATTTCATTTCTATGGAACTGTATTTTTGCTCATCACAGCCACTGTCAAGAGACTTGACTAATGCTATGCTTAAACTTTTAAATAAGATCTGTTAGGGGACAAGAAAATGAAATCAAATATAGACAAGTTAAAAATTCAACCAACCAAGTAAAAACACCTATTAAACTGGAAAAGAGAAAGAGGAAATAGAGGAAGTTCAAAACCTATTGGATGCAGTATAATTTGGCAGAGGGAGTAAAGCTTATAAATCAATACTGAACACAGCAAAACTAGTAAAGTAGTGAGGTAGACCATTTCTACCTCTCTGGTATCCACCTACTGTGCAATATTTACTGCCCCTTCTCATTAACAAGGTTGTTCTGAAACCTACCTGTTCCAGAAGTTCCTTATATGTTATTTTCTCTTTGGTATTTGTTACAGGACTGTCATAAATAATGGCAATTTGATCTCCTCGTCCATTCTCAACATGACGATCTACAGCATTGTAACAGATATTCAGCTCTCCACCTACAAACCTAAAAAAGAAGTTTTAAGTATGTAATAGCCAGCCTTCCAAACCAAGAGAACTTTTTCTTTTTTCTTCCTTTTTTTTAAATTTTTTTTTTAGCTTTTTTTGTTTTTCCTTTAAGGAATGAGAGCATTCAATGAAAACATAGCTCTGAAAACATATTACTCACTTCAAGAAGTCATTTTTTATTCTATAACCTCATGATTGACTCAACAAGCTAAATATGACTATTAGTGAAAATACAGAAGGTGAAGTACTGTATCTTAATTGACTTAACTAAGAATCTGCTAAACTTGGTCTTGGCTTAACTTAATTTGCATTAAGCATTCTGATTTTTATATCTATGGTATCACAGAAAAAGCATAAATTCACATAAAATAATTCAACATTACGAAAATATGTTACTATTCTACTTTGTACAGTGCACACATATCCTTTTCAAGGAGAACAGGTTCAGGACTCAAAATAGTCTTATTCATCTCTTGGCAGTAACAGTTAAGCATACAACCATCTATAGCTAAATGAAAGTGACCCAAACAGTTATAAGATCATATGATTATAATGCATTTGATAACACTGTTTTACATCAGTGATTCAAAATTTTCTGTGAGGTGATATGAGTCATAGCCTCTTCAATAGCTAGACATTTATAGAAAATTCTTATCTTCCAATTAAAGAAAAACATTTCACAGACTTAGGTTTCACTTGTATTGTCAGTTTACACAGAAAAAGAAAATTCATGTGCAGTATAATCCTTGAAGTACAAAAATACAGAAGGTACCAGATACAAAGACAATTCTACTTACTGGAAGGTGACACAGTATCTAAAAGTTAAAGTTCACACTAAATGATGCCCTTTTTGCTTGTTTTTCTATCTGCACGCATGTCTCTGCAGCAAAAATAGCAATATACAGAAAATACACAATTGAGAGTTTCCAAAAGGTTCTATGGGTACAGTGATAACATATTGTTACAAGGCAACTAGAAATAACAGATGGCCTAAAGTAACCCACTCCCAGTTAAAAAAAAAATATTTCCTTCTTCACTTTTTTGTTTAGTAAAGGACTGCTCTAAATCAGGATATTTTATATATTACTCTTATATCCATACATACAGATGCCATGGGACAGTTTCTGTTGTCCAAAAATGGCAATTATGAAATTAAAACCAGTTAGGTTGTTTAGGATGCAGCAATCTTACTGCAACTCCTTTACAATGCCATTAACACAAAGAAAGTGGGGGACGATGAAAGTCACAAACCATTCTGTACTACTAAACCCTTCCTCTAAAAAGAAAGCCAGATGAACAATAAAGGACCTGGAATCATTTCACATAATACAGAGAAACTCTGTATTACTGTCATAAAAGTCATGTAAGATTCAGATTTTTATATCAAATCACTGTAGGATGATATAAGCAAGGGAACACAGTACCTGGACTGAACATATTCACTTAAAAATGGTCAGAACATGAGCAGGCACGAGAGCTTTGGTTCTTCTAAAGATATATGGCAACATCAACATGAATTTTTAGCAATCACTTACAAACAACCATGTGAAAGAGATATAACTGTCGTTTAATCAAAAACCAAGACTATCTGGAAGGTGTGATGAGAGCTTTGCTACCCTGTTCAGAAGAAAAGAGGTTCTGATAGGATCAGAAAAGAGGAGATGCACCTACCTGCAAGAATTTAGCTTTCCTACTGTCACCCAAGGACACGCTCAAATTCTGGCTGACAAATAAAAGCTGTGTGGCTTTAAAGAGCTGCCCTGTGCTGCTGCAAGTTTCTGTTCTAGAGATTCTAATGTAGATGAGCACCTGTGAGGAACTTTGATTTGCATGGTTTCAGCTGAAAAGAAAAAGCAGCCTGAAACCAGGACCTTTGCTATAAGAACATCAATGAGATGCTTCTATTTCAAACACTGGTCTTGAATCAGAATGAAAAAATTCCAATAGACTGCAGAAAGACCAGAAGTGGATCTGCAGGATGTTTGCAAGAACTGCCAATAAGTCTTGCCATAATAAGCAGAACTGTAAAATGCTAATCTGTTGCTAACCAGATAATTATCTCAATACATATTACCAACTAAATCCAAGTCTGAAGAACCTTATTGTATGCTGTGTTCCTCATGCTGACAATTTAATAACATAAAACAAACGGAGCAGAGAAAGAGTCAAACAAATAGAGTACACAGTAACAACCTAACACATCAAAGAAACTACATTCAGTTCACTAGCAGTCTCTTTGAAATTATAGTCTACTGTCCACTGGTGCTTTGGTGGAAAAAAATGACAGTGCTTCCAGTCAAAAAATCACAGAACTTTTAACTGGCTATAGTACCAAAACAGCTTGTGTCACAGCAACATTTTAAGCTGATATTCTGACAATATCTGCCTATCATTCTAATGCCTTTTTTTTCCCATACATGCATGAAAGCAGCAGCCATTGAGAATCCACATTATGTCAGTGTCCTAGGTTACAGTGTAAAATGTGCCCCCCAAGGAATATTCTATCACCATCTGTTGAAGCCAGGTGTGGAGATGTTCCCTGCCTCCTCCCTCTGGATTATCTCCT
>WEIT01023794.1:1998-12749 GCA_013389985.1 Dryoscopus gambensis | reverse complement strand
ATTATTTCTAAAATTCTTTTGTTAGTACTCCAGAAGCAAAGTATTAGAATACAAAACAGAGAAAAATCAATATTAGACTTGCTTCATTTTTGCAAAAAAAAAAAAATAAAAAACGGAACCAAAATTGGTAGGGGTTCTCTACCAAACACAGCACAGACCACTTCAAACTAATAGACGGAAGACCTTCTCTCAAAAGGAAAGTTAGGAAAATGTTTTATATACTTCTAGAGTGAAGAAATAGCAACCCTAGTATGCAAGAATTGGCAATTCAGAAGCTGACACAAGCAATATACTGGACCAACAAGTTCATAAGTCAATTGTCATTTTGTTCAAATGAAGTTAAAAAGCACTTTTAGTAGAAGATGCCAAATATTGTTACATTAGGTAGGATGCAAATACCAAAGAGAGAAACGAATCTGGAAAGATTACAGCAGAAATAAAGGAGTTAGGAAAATATAAACCTGAAAGACTGCCAATATAAACATTAAAAAAACCAACTTGCATATCATATTTTCACCCGTCTACATTTTTGTGGTTTCGACTTCCTCTAAACACACATAACAATTTGACATCTATTAAGGAGAGCTATGCTTTAAGTTAAATCAGATCTTTATCCTTTTCTTATTCATGCTTAGGTAGCAAACAGTATTTTTTCCAAAATATTTTCCAAATGACTTGCAAACAGCCTTCAGAACTAATTCCATAACATATTGCTACTGTTTTCAAGTAATAACTTTGATTTTTTTTTTTGAAAATTCCATTTCGTACTCTTTTAAAACATACATCTGTTTTTTAAAGTTTGATGCCTCACTACACCACCCACAGTTTATTTAAACTACTGTTTCTGCTCTAATGACATCACTATCAAACAACTGAAATTTCCTTTTTCATTTCTAAGAATTATTTATTCCCTTAAAATATATCTATTATTTCTTTGCTACAGCTAAACAAAGTTCTAACAAAACAAATGCTTTCTGTCCAAACACCACGTTGTTCCAGACAATCTTTGTCTTTTTGAAGTTCTTATTTTTGCTATGTGTTATTATGCTTTCAGGACTGGAATTTCTAAATAAAGCTTGATCATTTAAAAAATTGTTTGTTACCCTCCACCTCAAAACTATTTTTCTTTTAAAAGGTATTATTTGTTCCTCCTTTTTCCCTTAGCTCACTGATGACTGTTAGTAATAATACTAACACACCTGTATGAATAACTTTGCTTAGAATACTTATATATCTTAGAAAAATATAAAGCAAAATTCATTAATACTACTGTATATAGAGACAGATGTCTTTGCTGTAGGAAATAAACATGGAAGATCTATGAATATTTTCTTTTCTTTACTTAGATCTGAAGCCTGTACATGCAGACCAAAACTAAAAAACACATGTTGCAGTATGTTAGAGGGAGAGTCTTCTACACAAGCATTACAATATACAGCTTCTATTGCATCAAAATCAGTGGGGGAAAGAAAGAAACCAGGAGTTTCACGACAGTAAAAATATGCAATCCTGCCTTTCCAAAGGTCACTGACTCAGGTAAAGATGCTGACCACCCTGTCATACAAATGTGAATTAACAAACAATCCACAGCATATCCTACAGACCCTGAAAACATGCAATTCTAATGGTATTGTTAAAAACAATAGGAAAAAAAAATTATCCACTATCTCACAGAAAAATGATTTGGGCAAAAGGACATTCAGGAAGCAGAAACTCTCATTGGCTCTGCAGGGGAGTGGGCAATTAACTGTTCATTCACTTCTGAAAATCAATAGAACCATTTGTCATACACCAAAAATATTTTAGATTTTACCATGAAGAGTACTATATGCACCTGGGAGCACAAAGGTTTTCTCTACAGAAGTCTTAACAGTTTCTACTAGAGTAAAACATGAAGCTATTTCCTGAAAGTTAACAGCTACACTTGGGCACACGAATTTCAAGGCCACAATGCATATCTCACACACATTTTTGGAAGCTATCTTAATTAAAAACCCTCTTCAGTTTTATTTTAGCTGAATAGAATTCTACCTTCTATGTGACGGTGTAAGGCAGGACAGGAAATCTAGACAAATTATATAAAAGTAGCATAATTAAAACTCAAGGAGTTTTAATTGGAAAATGCAATCTTTAATGTTTTCATCATATTCATGTATGTTTAACCAACACTTCAGGTAATCCTCTGAAAGCCATTAGATGTTAAAATGAATGTATCCTATCACGCTGCACAGAAAGTCAGAGACATATGAGATGAAAGTACTGGGGCCAAGGAAGGTCCTCTCGTTGATGAGGGCCAGCAAAACCATTGAGAAAGAGGAGGCTCTAAACTAAAGTTTTTCTCCTGTTCCTGAGCACATTAATAAAATATGCTGCCACTGCTACATCAGCATTCCAGGATTTCTTCAGGTTAGGGTTTTGGGGTTTTTTTTCTGTGTATTAGTGATAATTCTCATCTGGACACACAAAAATATGATTAGATTAGTCTATGAAGCAAACAATCTCATCTTTGCTGCCTTTTAATTTTATTAATGTCAAATCCAGGTAAATTATTTAGTAATAAAAATTCATAATAAACTAAGTTTTAAAGTAAAGTTATACTATCTAAAATTACAAAGCAAAATTTCATCATAGCATTGAGAAGTTCACCTGCTATGCAGAGAAGAGCAAAATTCTAACAAGACTGTTTAGAATGATGCTATAATTTTATCTCTAGACAAATACTTTAAATTGCTTTTGTGCTAAACTGTCCTGTTGATTTGAGAAGTTTTTCAAAAGGCATGAGCTCTATATCATTTTTTTTTGCACTTCAGAGGTTTTAATAGGTGTAGTGAAAGAGTGCAAAGAGAGAATAGCTTGCTTTCTCAATCTTGGACTAAATTCACTTTTTTTGTCCGCATAAAGTGGAAGTTCATTCTTAGGTGTTTGAAATGGGGATGCATAATGACTTCAAATTGTACAAATCCTCAAATTACTTCAATTTCGGTTCTCAGATTAGGAAAAAAATGAACACCAGTCTGTTTACCAGTAAGGATTCTCATTACCATTGTGTGCTAGATTTTATCCAGCCCTTCCTTTGCATCAAATCCACTGCTGATACAAGTAATTCTGCACTGCTGCCTAAACTCTACATGCTAGAAGAGGGATTAAAATTTACTCAGGAACATATTATGGATATTTAAAAAAAAAAAAAAATCAGAGTAAAGGAACGTGTCCTTATTTTCTGTATCTACATCCATCTTTAACATACCATACACATTGTTTAAGAGACTCAGTAGCAGAAAATGACTTAAAAGAACATTTTTAAATTTTATATATCCTTTATATTTTATTGTAGGACTTGAACATTAGGCTATTTAACAACCAAGAAAATGGGTTTCTTTCCAAAACAAGAGAGGCAAAAATACTTGAAACTGCAAAATTCAGTGATTTTTTTTTTAAGTGAATCCTCTCACTCATATGAACAAGGTTTTAAATTTGGCAAGACCAGATTTTCAGTACAGGTTAGTGTTGCGGTGTGTGGTTTCCCTGCGATGCTGTGGCAAGCTGCAGACCTTCCCGGAGAGCGCAGCGGGGCTGCCCCGCACGGCTCCGGCTGGCCCTCAGCTTCCGCAACTCGGCGGCGATAAAGGAGGCGAGAAGGCTCCCCGCGTGGGGACCTCAGGGGATGTTTATTCTCATGGTGACCCCAAGGCAGAGAGAGAGTCACATGGCACGGGACTGGGTTTTATGTGGGGATGAGAGAGAGCACATGGGTGAGGGTACAGGGGCAGTACATGGGCAGGACCTTGACATACAAGAGAAAAAGGGGCAGGGAAATCAACAGGCCAGTCAGGGAAATCAAACTGGGGTACCTGCCCCTTTGGCGATTCTCTTGTTCCCTGATTGGCATCCCACAGGTTAGAACTTTTATAACACACTTTTTAAAAAAGAAGCAGTTGTATCACTGTTCAACTTTGAAATTAAGAAACTCTTAGTAAGAGTGTTTTTCAAAAAATACAGATGGAACTTAAAATAACACTGAAGCTAGTTAAAAGCACCTAAAAATAACCTATAAGAAAAAAACCAGTCAAGGTAAAAGTGTGTTATTGAAAATATGTACAGTTATCTGTTTAAAAATACATACATCAATAATGTAATCAGGAAATGACTGGTATAACATTTCCATCTTTCTAACAGGAAAAAGAATAGTTACAGAAACCTTCCACTTTGAAAGTAATGCAAATCAAGTTCACCTACTAGAAAATGGTTTTGTTCTTAAATATTTCCAACCAGCTATAGATACACTCATGATTATGACATTATCAATTTATTCAGAGTTACTGGATTCAATCTGAATATACAGCAGATAAAGATATATTTTATCTAGGAATTTTTACTTTCCCAATAACATATTGCCTTTCTTATCACTCATAAAGGACAAAATTCAGTGATCAAATTACATTACTAATAGTTCACATTACATTTCCAGTGTCCCTTTGTTTAAACAAGCTTTAACAGCTGTTTTGAGTAAAAAATTATAGTTGAAAAAAATCTTACATAAAAATAAAGGTTTCTCTCATATGTTTTTTAAGGTCAATTGAAACTGAAAGTTAAAAAGGGATAGGAGAGTCAGTAAGTAATGGCTTTTTATGACAAACTAAAAAAATTGTCATTACCTATTAGAGATGGAAAAAACCCCACCTTCATTAGTGAATGTGAACAGGAACTTGTACAGAGATTAGATAACTGCAAAGAAGTCTGTGGAGCAGAGGCAGCTGAAAGCCCGAAATTGCACTTTGAACTCCTGGGCTGATTCCTGCTTCTTGCCTGCTACAAGCAGCTGGGACTGGTTGTAAGTTTTGCTAACAAACGGTCTAGACATGGTCTAGCATGCTCTAAATTCTGCCATTATTGAAGAGGCAGAAGTCAGAAGTATTCCTGGTGAGGCTGATCATGAGTTGTGCTTCTGCCTATAGAATGTTTAGACTGGGAAAACTGTGGTCTCATGGCTATGCGAAGACCACCTGCTGATGAAAAGAAGCATCTTGAAAAGAATTCGTGTCAGGGAAGGAAATGGGATTTGGAAATAAGGTGGAAAATAGGCTGATTTGAAGATCCTGGAAGTAAGAAAAGATCCTGTAGATCAGAGAATAAAAGAATATCTCAAATTGGGATGGATTGATTCTATCTCCTTGCTCCTCATAGGACTACCTAAAAGTAAATCATATGACTAAGAGCAACATACACACTCTCCTTGAACTCTTACAGGCTGGGTGCTATGACCACTTCACTGGGGAGCAGGTTCCACTCACTGACAATCCTCTAAGTGAAGAGCCCTTTCCTCATGTCCACTCTGAACTCCCCCTGATGCAGCTTCATAGCATTTCCTCATGTCCTGTTGCTGGTCAGCAGAGACAAGCAGCAGGTGATGCCTAAGAATTTTGGGCAGTGATGTCCAATGTCTGTAAATGCAAAGCAGTGGCAGAGGTCAAGCTGGACCAGCAGCAACCTCTCTGCCCTGGCAGGGAAGTTGAGACCTCATGAGCTCAGGTCTGGGGGAAACTAAACGAGTGAGTGTGGGAAATAAAGTAGACTAAAAACTCTGATATATTGGAAACTAGATCCACTACAAGTTATTGCTTACCCTCGAGAGTACTAACATTTCTGACAACAAAAACTCTTGGAAAAGAATCTACAGTAAATATTAAAAACAAACAAACAAAAAACCAAACAAAACCACAAATATGAGTTAGAACTGCTGCTGGGGTGTACACACAAAGCAGTGACAGGAAACACCTGTCATCTTGACAGACCTCCAGGCTCAGACAAGAAGCCATCAATTGCCCAGACTGTTATTGAAAATATAAAATATATAAAGATACTTGAAAATTTTTGCTTCATCATTTTTCAAACTGTTCCTTGAAGACATGGCATCCAGGAGAGCTCCCTAAGAAATTCAGAAGACTTGCACTTAGCTTGATTTTTCCATCTCTGCATTTCCTTGTTCTGACCTCTGGTGGCAGATTTTGCTATTTTATTATGGTTAGTCTGAATCCTAGGGACTTTACTTAGCTCTACAGAAACAGTTCCCAGCTTTCTGAAAAGAGCAAGTCTCTATTTAAATGAGAACACCTAGGCTAACACCTGGGACTATCATTACACTTGTTGCCCAAATTATATCTATCATGATCTGATGATTAAATGTGCAGATAATTCAGTATTTCTGAAGTGTCCCTAATTCTGTTTTAAATTATGCCATAAACCTCCCCAAGGCTGACACAATGGCATATTTTCTGTGATAAGCATCTTACATTAAAAATATTACCAGTAAGTTGGAACTAAACTTCTATCTGGTTGTAGTTAACTGTCTTCTAATGCCTCTCCAAAAGAAGACTTTACCATGAGGTAAACAGGACAGTATTTAGATCACAGCTTCTAGGTAAAAGAAAGATCTGGTTTAGTTCAAAGGAAAGTAAAAAAACAATCCTGCGATGGTGTACTGCTCAATTCTGTAGCACAGAAGAACCCTGAAGGGCCCCTGAAGGGAGGTCTCACAGCAGTTTTAAAGAAGTTAAATTGCTGGCAGAAGATGAAGAGTGTGGCAAATTGAGGGTCTAGGACACCACCATTCTCAAGGGCAAGACTGCCAGAAGGATTCTGTGCTGTGTGAATAAATTCAACTTAATTTTATAGGGCGCTTTTAGTGACTGTTCAAGTTAATTACAGTTATGAACTGACAGACAAAGTCCCATACGGAAACTCTGTAAAATCTAAATTAAAAAAGCCAGAAAACACAGGCAAAATTGTATTACAATACTTCTGTAAAACAAGAGTAATGACTGTATGGTTAGGAATTTCTCACAAACTAATAATGACAAGGTTGAAGCCTGAGGTGAAGCCTCTCATGCTTAGGACCCAAATCAAATCATTATGTTCCAGTGAATATTATCCCCATTTACCACTGCTTCATCTCAAATTATTTCAATTCAAATATACTGAAGCTTGTCAGTTTAAATGTTAAAGAGTAATTCTGCACAGAAACTGTGTTTCATATAATGTGGAACGAAGAAAATATCACTCCTGCCAAAAGAACAAAAATCTACAATCTTAGAGATCAATGGGCTTGATTTTGAATAATGAATAATTTAAGGCAGCCAAACTCACAGACTCACTTTTCAGACAGGACCTGTCAAAAGCTTATTTACAGAAGTACCAGTCTCAAAATACACATAGATTTTGTTCATTCCCATTTTTTCAATGCTTCTATTTTCAGCATTGTTTTTCCAATAGGAATAGAGGTCGCCCTCACTCAGTTTGCAGGTGGCAGCAAGTTGGGTTGGAGCATTGATGTGCTGGAGGGTGGAAGGCCCTGCAGAGGGATCCGGGCAGGCTAGATTGATGGCCAGTTGCATGAGGTTCAACAAGGCAAAGTGCAGAGTTCTGCACTTGGGTCACAACAACCCCAGGAGAGTCTCTGGGCTTGGGACAGGGTGGCTGGAAAGCTGCCCAGAAGAAAAGGACCTCGGGGTGCTGGTCAACAGCAGCTGAACAGGAGCCAGGTGTGCCCAGGTGTCCAAAGCCAACGGCAGCTGGCCAGGATCATGGCCAGCATGGACTAGGGCAGGGATTGTACCTCTGTACTCAGCACTGGTGAGGCCACACATCAAATCCTGTGCTTGATTTTGGGCCTCTCACTACAAGAAAGAGGGGATGGAGCAAGTCCAGAGAAGGGCAACAAAGCTGGAGAAGGGTCTGGAGCACAAGCGTGATGAGGAGCAGCTGAGGGAGCTGGGGGTGTTCAGCCTGGAGAAAAGGAGGCTCGCGGAAGACCTTGGGGACCTTATAACTCTCTAGAACTACTTGAAGAGAGTTTGTAGTGTGGTGGCATTTGGTCTCTTCTACCACATAACTAGTAATAGAAGAGGAAATGGCATCAGGTTGTGCCAGAAGAGGTTCAGATTGGATTTTGGGAAAAAAAATTGTCACTGTAAGGGTTATCAAGTATCAGAACAGTCTGCCTAGGGAAGTGGCAGTCACCATTCCCGAAGGAATTTAAAAGACCTGTGGATGTGGGGTTTAGAGACATGGTTTTGTGGTGGACTTGTCAGTGTTAGGGTAAGTTGGATTCGTATTTAAGTGACTTTTCCAAACTAAATGATCTATTATTCTATATCATAAAAAGTTTATTTTCCAGGTACTTCAGTCTTTCACAATTTCTTTTTTTACCTTGAACCCATTTAAGGCTGTATATTTTATGTTCTGTGGAGGTAGTAGGAAGCAAGTAAAAATGAAAGCAGTGAGATAGGAGTTTTGCCTGGGATCAATACTAGGAACTGCTCTGATAAACCAAAATGGAAAGTAAACACAACACTCTTCTTGGTCAGGTGTTCAATGAGATAAATCAGTAAGACAAACCCCAGTGCTTTCATAAATATAAACAGAAGACAATGGGTAGTTTTAAATGAGAATTTTGAGAAGTCTCAGAAAATTAACTTGAGGATCCTTTTATTTGTAAGTGAAGCTGGATATTTGTAAGTGAAGCCTTATTACAGAGAATGCATACAAGACAAAATACAGACCTACAAATTCAGGCAAGCCTTCTGTAATTGCCAAGCAGTAACTGCTATCTGAAAACTGTCAACATAATATTTTCTGTTGGACCTTTCTTAGTGTTCATTCAGGAAATTCAAGGGTTCATGTTTGAGAAGTGGATTCCTGTCCCAAGATCTTCATGAGTTTATGAACACTAAGTAAACAAGGTAAAGCAAGAAAACTTTTCTTGAATTTTAGCAGAAAAACTGCTATTCATTCACCCCTGGCATTTGAAAATGCTTCACTGATTCATCCAGAAGCAGTGAAGCATTGACCAAACAGGAAGGCACTGAGTGAACAGGTTTGCAGAGCAATGATTATCATTGAATTTGAGAAGGGTCACAGTTAAGAAAAGCGAAAGTGGCCTGGCCACACTTTGCACAACTCAAATACTACGTCTTTCAAGTACCCTCCTGAGTGACAGAGTAAGAATTCAGAAAGGAAGGATGAATTTGAAGGCACACAAGTTGTGAAGGTACTAGGAAGAGTGAAGATAGGGAAACAGAAGTGAAATATGACATAAAAGAATAGACAAGGGCGGAAGATAGAAGAGAAAGAACTTTGACAAATGATGTGTGAAAGGCAATGTTATTCCTTCTTGCCAATATGGAGCTCGAGAATATAGTTCATATCTCTTACAATTTCTGACAACTGACATAAGAAGCAAATGTATGACATGTATCAAAAGCCATATTTGGTCAAATTTGCAGGATCGTGATCAAAATCTTTGGAAAGAGGACTTACTTAGTTCTTATTATTTTGGGGGAATTATAATATTCAAGTCCTGTAAGATGGAAGTTTGCAGAGATTGAGAAAGAAAAATGATTCCATGATTTCAACAGATTTCAACATACTTTGTGAAAATTGCTTCTCCATGACAGCACCATGGAAATTGGAAGACCAAAATCAACTAAATACAATGAAACTTTTCTTTGATAACTAGATGAAAATGAGAGTCAGTTTTCTAAACTTTACAGAATCAAAGAGAGAAAAACCTTGAATTCCTCTTGATTTTTTATTGCAGCCCCCTAGAGGAGTAGATTTTACTGAAAATTTTAAAGCAGTTGCAGTATTTTTAATGGTACCCAAAAATTATAATACAGCTGGCAGAAAACCAAAAGGCTACTAAGAAATTAAATAGCTATATAAATATTGAAATAAATACTGAAATAATATTTATTTAATTTAGTTAAAATAGATGGAATTATTAAGTTATACCACCTCCAGGTATCTGGAGAAAAAATTATCAACCACTATTTTATGAGAATTATAAACTTGTTTTAATAGGTAGATGACAGCTCTTCAAGAAATACATGGCTGAAGGCAAAAAATAATCACTGGCTAGGAATTGCATTAATTGAATTGGCATACTAATTGCTATTATTTGCAATTCAAGTTTATCTTGATTATAATGAGATTGTCTGGTGGTTTTCCCAAAGGATTCTTAAGTGAATGCTTTCCATTTGTTAATATCTGTTGTGGCTGTAGCGCAATTTTGCCCAGATTCTGCTCAGGTCTTCGGATTCTGCCAAATTGGTAGAATTGTAGTACTATTTTATTAGTTTTTGCATAAAAGGGTAGTTGACAAATCTTCCAAATTCAAGAAGATGAGATCTGAAAACTGGAATGCAAGATGAGGACTGAGTAACAGAATGATATTTTCTTAGTAAATTTTAGCAACCAGGCTTTGTAGAAATGACTTCATTTATTTCAGCTTATACATTACTCTTGATGGTGGAAGTGCAGACAAAACCTGCAACTGATCACAAAAAAAGTACCTCAAGAAAATAAAATCTATCCTATATAATACCTTTTCATTACTCTAAAATATCTGTATAAAGTCTAAGTAGAACTGAGCAATCACAATAGTTTTAAACACCTTGTTTAAAAGCTCTGTGAAACATCACTGCAACACATTTGATGTTAGAATAATGTAGCAGGGTTCATGCTTATGCACACAGGATTTCTGTCCTGGAGTATTTAAAGGAAGTCATTATTCAATAAAATACCTGTCACTTGAAGAGTAGATTTGAAAACATGGTGTTGAATAGAAGTATAATTTCGCAATAGATTTTTAGATGTTAGACATAATTAAGTACCCAGAGGCAAACTCAAACTGTAGTGCCACATACACACAGATTTTTTTTTCCCCAAAGTAATGAAAGGAAAGCACATTGCAG
>WEIT01023792.1:237926-250889 GCA_013389985.1 Dryoscopus gambensis | reverse complement strand
AACAATGTTTTCACTCTCTTCTCCACTCTTCCGGACCAGGGTGTTGTTTGGGAGCAGGGCTACAGAAGCAAATCTCTTAGCCTAAAATGTTGGAAGAACCTGAGGGCTTGTTCTATTCTCATTCTGTCCTAAGCAAATACATGGCTGAATGAAGGATGTGTAACAGCTTGTATGCACTCTGAGGCTGTGGCTTTCCATTTGGCAGTTTTGCAGCCATTTTTGGCTGTGGGTTTTGTTTGTTTTTCATTTTGTTTGTTTTGCTTGGGGGCTTCCTAGGTTCTTTTGGCTCCCACTTTTTCCCAACCAGATCAGCTCCGTGACCTCATTCTCTTCCCCATCTGCACAAACATTTGGACTGGCATAATGCAGGGAATGGGGCAGAGGCAGGAACATACAGCCCAAGGAAAGGTGTAGGATCATAAATCATGATTGTCAAATTTGGGTAAAAATACAGGCTTGCTCTGAGGGTGTAGTTATGAAGATTTTATTCAGCAGCAATGCCAGCCTCTATGGTGCCTGACAGTTAGATCAGCTGTGAAAAGGATGTAGAGGACTACCCTGGGGGTGGGAAGAGGAATCCTTGTTTATACCCCTAGGTTATTTTTTTATCAGTTTCCTCCCTGAAGCTGCACAAAGAAGCACTGGAGCCAGGATCAGAGGCAGGAAAGACTGCTGTTGGGGGTAGCNCTACAGAAATAGTCTAATTAGATGTTGGGCGAAATCAAGGCTCTTTTTTCTGGTGTTGGCTTGAGAATTATCTGATTGTTTTAGTGTTCCGTGAAGAAGGGCCTCTACAGTCATGTAACACCTTTGATATTGCAAAGACCACAAGCGTGGCCTCTTTCACGGGACCATTCTGTTAGTTCTTCAAACTGCATCACTTTGTAGGTAAGGGAGGGAGTGTTTGCCCACCCTTGATGCTTTCCTTGAGAACTATAATGAATAACTTTTATTCCTAGGCATCTATATAGTGAAACAAATAACTTTTCAGTCTAAAAGTCTCTATATTTCATAGGTTTGGTAGAAATGTCTAGCCTAGTTTTAAAAAGCACTGAAAGAAGGTGTATTTTTAAATATTAGCACATGTCCTTTTTGTAGAAAGGCTTGGCCTATTTGAGGCTATCTTTCCAATAGATTTATTAAACTATTTCCAATAGTTTAATGCAAAATTAAACTTGCTTTTGAAACACTCTGCAATGACAAAACTGTTCAGTATTTCATGCAGATTTGCTAATGGAAGCACGCAAATACTGTTATGCAGGCACTCCGTGCTCACAACAGAATCTTATCTCTTAGCAGATCCTTGCATTAACATCAGTTGTCTTTGTATTGCCTTAAAAGATTGCCTGAAATACTGTACTTTCTAGCCCAACTCGATTCCAAGGCTCAAATCTGCGTGTTAGACTTCTGTTGCCACCAGCTTGTATGTAGCATCGAAGTTTTTGGGTTTGTGGTATAATGGTAGTTGTACTTATACAGGCATTTTGATCCCATAGCTTAAGATGCTCCCTGCACCATAATCTGAATATATTTCAAATACAAATGACATATTAAGTACACTTGAAAAATAGGACCCAGAGAAGGAACAGTAGAGGAAAAAATTTGAAACATAAGTATGCAGCACAAATAGAGTACCCTGTGCACATTTAAAAATAATTGGAAAAAGCCCACTAAATTGTTCTTCTAAGAAATATGTACAAAAGAGGAATCCATAAGTCACTGATCTGCCCTCCATTTATGGTACTACCATTAATCCTTTATGCTATATTAGGTTAAACACATTTAGATGCCTCCTGGACACTAGCTAATAAAGTGCCTCATTGACACTAACAGAAATAAATAGTGATAATGGTATGAGTTGATTTGATTTTTTTCCCCCGCCACAAGACCAGTAAAGTTATAAGATGAAAAAGTGAGGTTTTTCTGCACTGAGTTTCCTCTCCTACCCCTTCAGAAGCTACTTCGCTTGTTTTACTTTAATACCCCTAAGCAAAAGCTTCTGGAAGTGTTAGTGATTCTCACCTTGAGCATTTCTTGTTGTTGAGGTTGAGAAAACAACTGTTTTTAGTTGTCAGCATATAAACTAGCACTGAAATACATTTCCATTGACTCCCCCGGAGGAAGAGAGGTTTTTTAAATCTTAAAACTGTCATAATTTGAAATCTGAGGGAAAAATTAATAGTATGCTTTTTCAAAGCAATTCAGAAAGGGAATGAAGAATGGAATTAAAGGATCGAAAGATCACAAGGCCAGAAAAATGGCTGTGGGTTTTTTCGTGTGTTTTTTTAAGTCAGGTGTGTACTACATTTTAACAATTCATGTCTTTTTTCATGCACTTTTTAATTTAAATTCATTTCTTTGAAATGGTGAAGGAATAAAAGCTGTGCAAGTCTGGGGACAAGGAATATTTAGAAAGTTTATATTCTCTTTTCCCTAGCGTTTGTGGAATACCTGAGAGCAGAAGATGCAGTAGCTTTCACCTCTCTTTCTATTGTGGATTTAAATTCTCTTAAGAGCTTCCAAAACAAAACATGTTCTAAAAGTGTGGTTGTAAAGAAATGTGATAGCAAAAGTAGAGGAGATGTTGACAGAAGAAGGGAAGACCTTTGTCAGTGTCATTAAAAAATAAATGTTTATATTAAATGTTTATACACATGGAAGTAACTTGATTCCATAAATGCCTGAGAGATTTTTTTTTTTCCCAGAAAAACAAGTACATTCTGAAAATATGTATGATGGCTTGGACGTTAGTCCTTTTAAAGAGACATGTTTATGTATATATTGACTAGTAAAGTTATTTTTATATAAATATTTTAAATGTGTTCTTTTCAAGAGAGTTTATTTGTTTACTTGCATTTTGGAGCTTGATGGATTACATAGATACCTCACTGGATCTTTTTTTCCTACATTAAGAAAGGAAAAAGGTCTTTCAGGCTTTTTTAGGTTTTTCCTGTTTGTTTTAATAACTTTGATAAATAGAAGCACATTTAGAGTCTCACAGGAGGAAGGAGCTTGTAGAATTTATCTAGAAATGAAGAAATAGTGAAGTAGGATGACAGGTTTATCGATTCAGTTTTACATTCCTCATTAATTAGCTTTTATTTCTCCTGCCTTTATCACTGGAATTCAGCTATAACCCAAGCAGTTGTATTGAATACATTTTCCGAAAGAACACTTTCTTCCATCATTTTTGCAAAAGTAGTCTTGGATTTGATTGGTTTGAGTCAGTTTGGGGTTTTTCCTCTAACGTGTGTGATAGATCTGTGCTGTGTTGAGGTCTCGGAAGAGGAAAGTGAAGGCAAGGTGTTTATTTACTTAGTCAGACAATCTTTACAGAACTGATTTAGATGTGAAATCATGCCCAAGACTTTGAGGTGTGCCTTTTTTTGGGGATCAACCTGCCCACCCATACCTCTATGGTAGGTGAGAGTGTAAATTATTGGATCCCAACTTTTTTGCACCTATATCAAGTCCTCAGTGTAACTCGTTATTTTTGAAAGGGAGAAAAGGCAGGCCCAAATAAACCTGAATTTTAAACTAGAAAAAACATTCAAAGAGATTTGATTTCCCTCTCCTCATTCCCACAGTGGTTCCTTGTTGAGCCATACAGTGGACATTTCCATGTTCAGTTATATTCTTCATGGTTAATTTATTGCAAGGAAAACTTTTAAACAGCCACTGTTAAAATCGGCATGCAACTAGAAATAAAATGTACCTTTATTTTCATTTTTTAGGACACTATATTGTGGATAGACATTACAGTTGTCTCCTTACAACACTGGCACATGCGCTATCCTTGCATGACTAACCCATTCGATCATGGCTTCTGGCACTCTGAAGCCTTGGTTTGTTCTCCTTCGCCTCCTCCTTGTCTTCTGTAACCCCTTCTTTTTTTCCTCTAGCACTCATGAATAGTGCACATCCAAAATGCCCTGTCGAAGAGGTATGTCTGACACAACACTGCGACTCTTCAATCAAGTATGCTTTGCTGATTTTGGCTAATGATGCTGTGATGTTGCACAATAAGATGCTACCACTTCTTTAAATTGCACTTGCTATGCAATTTTCCCTTGGATAATTTGTTTTTCTCTCTAAAGAAATCCAAATGAAAATACAATATGGCCATTGAAAAAAATTATTTGAATATAAATATGACAGAATCAGAAAAATGAAGAGGTCAGGATTTGCTTTTTTTAGGTAACTTAAAACACATGGCTTGAAAAAACAGTTTCTGACTCTTAAGTGATTTAAATCCCAAGTGATTTAAACGTAGCAAATATCTAGCTGGGAACATTTAATGTTTTCTTTTTACATGAAGGAGGGTGAAATCTCTTTTTAGGTTCTATGCCGTAGTACCTTTCCCTTCTGTAAAACAAACAGAAAGAAACACTGAATAACATTAAAGAGCACATCTCAGAAATTATCCATCAAAAGGAAAAGCCAGATATGTTTAACACTTCTTTTTTGTTTAATTCATGTATCGTTTTAATGAAAGGGAAAAAAGTTTCAACTTTTGTTCCCACAATGCAGAATATAAGAAGGTGTGGGGACAAAGAAGACAGGGGACAGGACCATCTCTCTTGGTGGTAACTTGGACATAGACTTCAAATTATTATGAAACTGCACTCTGAATATTTTTAAAACTTCTCATATTTAATACAAATAATTTTTTTTAAACTTGGCCAGTTTTAAAATCTGGGATTTAGGATCAGATGCTCTATGTTCTCCATTTCATTGACAGTGGATTGGTAAGGGCTCTGCTATTATCCTCATATTGCTGTGACAGTATATTTTAACCTCTTCAAAACTTTTGTTTCTTTTCTTTAAATAGCATCTCGGACTTCTAGCCATAGTGATCAACAGAGGGATAGAAGGTATGATACTGTTATTTATATTGCAATTACGTGTTACTGTAAAACTTGTTAGATTGTGTCACAGTCTTACTTTTTATGTCTTTCTCCTCTAATTTGTTTTTTTTCCTTCTCTCTATCCTTTGTATGTTTAAAGTAGACTTGGAAAAAAAATAGAAATACTTTGATTTTTAAGCACAGGGTACGTAGGTTAAGAGTTTGAGAAATTCTCTCATCAACTTTTGTACGTGTCCTCAAAAAGAGAATGCAACCAACCATCAAACCTCTGCAGAACTGTTTTATTTTCCTGACATCTATGTACAGGATCACTTCACAATGAAAATAAGCACACTTTCAAGCCTCCTTTCAGTTTCTCAAAGGGTATTGAGAAAGGAGGTCACCAACCTGGATGGCTGGTGAACTGAGTCTGCCATTATTTTAGATGTGAAGGAAC
This sequence comes from Dryoscopus gambensis, assembly GCA_013389985.1. Taxonomy (NCBI): domain Eukaryota; kingdom Metazoa; phylum Chordata; class Aves; order Passeriformes; family Malaconotidae; genus Dryoscopus; species Dryoscopus gambensis. The sequence goes on along the minus strand of WEIT01023792.1, from coordinate 245,585 downwards.
TGTACCCCTCTTTTTTAAAGTTGTTTTTAAAATAGTTTTAGAAGTTATGCTTCTGCAGCTTTATTTCTGTCAGCAGACAGAAGCTTCTGTAAGCAGATGCTTTATCTACTCACAAAGTCCCTTTTCAAAGTGTATGTTGTGTGAGATTCTGGATGGATCAGTGGTGCTCCAGGGACCATGGCCTGGGAGCACGGGCCAGCCCTGGAGCTGACGCTCTGGAACGGCTGGCACAGTAATAAACCAGGGGTGCTACCTGTGGGTCCTTCACTGTCACGGAAGTCCCTGTAGTACTGGATGATGGAAGCAAATAGGCCCTGTCCCAAAGGCTTTGTGAGGCTTGTTCTGCCCCACTTTAGCGCACTGGAAGGTTTCCCTTGAGGCCTGAGGATGCACAAGTTTTTAGGTATCCAGCCAAGAAGCAGTTCTAACTACCCTACTGTTTTCAGATTGTAGCAGGGTAAGGGCAAACACGTGATTAGTTCTCATTATCCCGTGAAGACTAAGACTTCTGCCATCTAATTGAGTTACACTTGTGTTTAACTACTTTAAGCATTTAAATTATTTCACTGAAGCCAATAAACCTACTTTTTGGCTGAGGCATTTAATTAGATGCTTTAAATGGAAGCCTAAGTGTTTGTTAGAAAGGGCAGGTAAGTTCCTTTGTAATCAGGGAAAGACACCTTTGACATCAAAAAGACCTGAGCTATTTCGATTTCCATTCTGGGGAAATCTTGGCATGTTATACTTAAAATAACTATTTTTTAATGTTTTAGATAATTATTCCCCTTTGTCTTCATTTCCAGGCGTCCTGAAATTACAATAGTTGCTGCTGAACCTCTCCGGCCATCCTCCTGGTTTCCAGGTGCAAGCCCTGTCACTCCTCAAGGATTAGGATTCCCTTCTGCTTCGTCTCATGCCCAGTGGAGGAGAAATGAGCATCTTCCGGCTGAGGTGAGTGTGAATTTACATGAGGTATGTTTGATTTACAAAGGTAAAAAGCTCGCTAGGTTAGAGAGGAACAGTTTTTGCTTGCTCAGACTTTCATCACATTGAATGGAAGACTATGACAGTGTTCTCTACCTCTGTATATGTTAATTTAGTATTTTTTAATTTATATGCCACTTTATTTTTTTTAAAGTATCATTCTGGATGTACCTGGATATTTATCTCTCTATTTTGTAGCTTCCGCCATCGTACGAGCAGGTGATAAAAGAAATCAATCAAGTGCAAGTCAATACAACAAATAACAATAATGCTGCTGCTCCTAGACATACCACTACTTCTGCAACACAAACTGACTTTCCAGAGGAACTAATCAGCCATTTGCCAGGAAGTAATGTAAAAATTAGTGTGCCTACACACTGGGAATCTGCAGGCTGTCGAGGTGAGGCTGTTTTGGATTTCTCCTTGATGAAAACCTTACTCTCTGTCCTGAAGATGTACTTTATTCTTGGTCTGTGCACATTTAATATGAGTAACAGTTACATTTCTGTGAATTTTTACTACTGTAAATTTCTGTAAGAATCCTTTCTTCTGAAAAGCTACCATTGCATTCAGACGGTAAGTAAATCTTGAAAGTTTTGTTCAATTCACCCATAATGATAATCAGAACTTTGGGGCGAGAGGAGCTCAGATATCTTATCAAAATAGCAGCACTTCAATACATTCAGACTGAAAAGTGTACAAACCAAGCTGGGGGTGCTACTGTACTCTTCTTTGGTCTGGATTTTGTTTGCATGCCCCTCAGTGCTGCAAGTTAACAGAAAGTTTTGAACTCAACTTGTAGATACCATGCATTTCAGCAATCTTCAGCTTATTCCTAAGGTTTGTATATTTTTCCATTCATCTTTTTAGGAACAGAACTGTATTTTTACAACCACCGGAAAGTTCTCAATGAAAGCCATCATGTTGACCATCCGGATGGCTGTCAAAAAATAACACAAATTAAATGTTCTGGAATAGATAAGTAAAACGTTTTCTTTTCTGTTATCAGGGCAGAGTCCTCTTAAACCTCCTAGGCCTCCTGCATCTCTTCTGAGTAAGTCTCCTGCAGAAAATGAGAATCCTTTAATAGTCTTTGAAAATCCTGAAGGTCAGAGGTGCCAAGAAAATCCCAATGCTGTGATATGTCCTGTGCCAAAGCCAAGATCAAGAAGCAATCTCAGACCTGTGGTCAAAAGTACTGAAAATAAGGTAGACAGTGGAGAAGACGTGAACCAGTCTACTGCAAAACAGCAGCAACTTCCAATTCAGCAGTCACCTCTTCTAGATGACAGCTTACTAGACAATCACTTGGTGATGGACAGCATGAGTACAGAAAGGAGCCAAAATAGTATTGTTTCAAGGATCAAAGTTTTTGAATCCCAAGGAAATAATGATACCTCAGGATTATCAAAAAAGCCAGAAATTGCCCCTCGTTCATTCGTCCCAAGATCTGTTACTACAAAGAAGCCAGTAGTTGCTCCAAAGCCAGGGGTAGGCAGAATTTCAGAAGACTGGGATGCGTGGACCGAAAGCAAATCAACACCTTCCAAGGAATTGCAGCCTCAGCCTGAATTAGTTGGGAGCAATGTTGTAGCCAAACCTGAACTGCCAAAGAAGCCAAAACCCGGTCTTGTTAAAAGTAGCAGTAGTGATTTTCTTGATGCAAGGAGTGGATCATTTGCAGAAAACAGCAATGGACAAAAGAGATTTCCTGTTCCTGCTCCAAGGCCTCTTGTTCCTAAAAAGTCATGTTACCCAGAAAATCCTGCCCTTTCTTTGGCCTCACTAAAACCAGTTGCTTCTCCTCCACGGCCTTCTGTATCTGCCCAAGAAAAAGTTTCAAAGTCTCTGGGGGAATTGTCCCCTGCAACCAACTCGTCAGCAACTGCTTTGCAAAATAAACTAGATGTGGAAGGAGATCTGATCAGTTTTGATGATGATGTTTTGCCCCTAAGTCCAGCTTGTGCAGTTAAAGATCGCATCAGTTCTGAAGCAGCAACAGGTAAGAAGAAAATTTTTTAAACTGTCACTATGGTTATTCTTTGCAGGTGTACCCCGTATGAGTTATGTCCACCTGTCTTGTCAGGGTTTATGTGTGTGTAAGAAACTTTTGGTTTTCTATTATGGCAAGATCACTATGAAATTACATGGATTTTGAGACTCAGGAGGTTTCAAGGCTATATAAATCTCAGACTTTGTCTGCTGGATATATTACGTGATTACTAAAATAATGATACAAGACTTGATGTTATATGCTAGATGTCACCTCCAGGATGTGTCACAGTTCTCTCTGGGGAACTTGGGACAGCTCATCTCTCACCATCTAATGTGACTAATTTATTTGAGTGCCTTAAGTTCTGTAGTGGAAACCTAGTCATCTGATGAAGGAGCAGTGTTTGTGGCATGTAGGAACACTCCTGATCAAACATACTGGGCTAGTTCTGTCCATCTCACCAACGCCTACTTATTTCTTTGTCCTATCTTTCTGTCTTGTCTTACCATGTGACTGCATTCTTGTAACACAACTTCAGCTTCAGGGGTTTTTTAATAAATGAAAATAATTATTTCATGTGGACAGATCAATTACTAGAGCTAAATTCCTTTCATAAACCTTGTTTGATACTATTAGGCACTTGGGTCATGTTTTTTTAGTGCTATTTTAGATAGTTTAAGACACAGGTAGGTGTTAGGCTGTCATTACATTTTACAGCAATAGGTTTTGCCCTCTTACTATTCAAATATGTCCTGGTTTAGTTCACCAGCCCCACTGCAATCCAGGGAATGTTCTGTTTTAAAGCAGAGGGTGTGTCATACAAAATGCTTATCTAAGGAACAAGCTATGATTTTTAATTTTTTTTTAACCTCATCTATTGGGTTTGCATGGTCAGGTGTTGGTATTGGGAAGGCTACAGGGGTGGCTTTTCTGAGAAGCTGCCAGAAGCTTCCCATGTCCAGCAGGGTGGGAGGGATCCCATGCTGAAGTAGGGGAAGAGTGTGGGAAGTCCTCTCCTGATGAGGAAGGACTGGCCGAACTGACCACAGCCCCCATTTTCATCCCCCTGTGCTGCTTCAGGGAGGAGATGAGAAAATTGCAAGTGAAGTTGAGACTGGAAAGAAGGGAGGGGTGGGAGTAGGTGTTTTTAAGATTTGGATTTATTTCTCATTACCCTTCTCTGATTTGATTGGTAATAAAGTCGAGTAATGTTTCCCCAAGTCAAGTCTGTTTTGCCATGATGGCAGTTGGTGAGTGATCTCTCCCTGCTCTTACCTCAACGGGAGAGCATTTTGTTACATTTTCTCTCCCTGTTCATTGGAGGAGTGGAGTGATAGAGTAACTTTGCAGGGCACCTTCCATCCAGCCAGGGTTAACCCACCACACATCATTTATCATCCTAACTTTCAGAAAAGAGAAGTGTAGATGCTGTGTAGTTGTCACGGTAAATCAATATTAATGATGGTTAACAAATGCAATTTCTTCACAGTTCATGAATTATATTGTTAGATGAAGTTCCAATTTGTTATTGTTTCTCCTCTGTATTGTCATAAAAGGCCCAAGGCAGATGTAGAAAGTTCCCTTAAAGTTTTAAATTGTTAAGACTGGTACATACAGACATACAGTTCTCAGGGGAGCTTATAAAAGCAGTGAAAATAAGGCGATAAAAGATCCTGCAGGAGAGGTGATTATCTCCACATGGGTACAAGTCCATTTTCTCTTGGGCTGACAGATTCCAGGAACACTGCAAAAATGTTACCAAGAGTGAAAGGAGGCAGGAATACAGGGTGACTGGAGAGGTGTTCTGTACTTATGTCAAGGAAATGTGTGGCTGATGGTGTCTCGGTGGGAACAGAAGCATGATCGTTGTGTCTGGAGACTGGAGTCACGGAACAGACACTGTACATGTGGATGGATTTAGAAGAAAAGCCATATAGAGTAAAACTTTTGTAGTTTCAGTCATTTTATTTTGATTAGGAGATGTAACAAATAGAAAGAAAATGTACCTGTTCGAAGTATCAGGCAAGAAAAGAGAATATTTACATTTTGAAAATACATAAAAAGGAAAATCATGTTTTGGCTATGTACACTAAAGACAGACTTGCCCCTGACCTAGAAAAATGAAATAACATTAATTCTTCCATTAAATCAGGGGCTGAGTGATCACAAATGAGAATCACCTGAGAAAAACAACTTTCATGGTGAAGTGAGAAGAATGGCATTCTTACTCTTTCTGGTTGGTGCCCTAGGTGTTATTCTTCATTTAATTAAGAAGAAAATGCTTTCCATTCTCGTGGTTAACAGAGGAATTATTCAGATAACAGCTTCCTGACTTCTTAAGTCACCTGCCCATGATTTTATTCACTCAATAAAATGTCATCTTTACTGAAATCACTTCTTGCCTACTAAAGAGAAGAAGGTGCGGCAGCATTACCACTTTATTACACTGTAAAATTAGGATTAATTCCAGATTTTTGCTGGCATTTTTGAGCTCAAGATCATATCCTGTACCCTGGATAACTAAAACTGCACAATGTCCTGACAGAGCATCCACAAGAACAACACTGGCTCTGTGAAGATGAGGCAACACAGAGCACTAACACTAGCTATTTCTCATGTTCCCATAGGAACAGCTTAGGATTTACAAGATGAATCCATGGTAAAATGTTTTGTGAGGGCAGAAAGAGAAGCTCTAATCTTGCTCCCAGTTCCCTAGACCTTTGCATTTCTTAAATATTTGTCATTGTCATTACTTAGCAAAATGACAGTGTTCTGCTTGTTGTTATGGCAACCCTAGGAAAGGAAGAAGGCTTTTATGCAGTGGCGTTGGAAACCAAGCACCAACATCTTGTTTGTCAAAGAGCAGTGTTACATCGCATATTGCAGCGCTACCAGAGCTTCATTTTGTCTGATGCAGCACAGGTGTGTTAGGCCAGTGTAAACAGAACTGGGGATCAATCCCTGCTGCTGCTGACTCCTGCTGTGAAAGGAAGAAGGGAAGGTGTTCAGTGGATGATGAGGAGGGCGAGGAAGGCAGAAGCTGAAGTGAGCATATGAATGAAAAGGTGAAATAGGCAAAACAAAGTTCACAGTCTCCACAGCAATTTAGTTGACTGATGAAAGACATCAGCTTCCTCTAACAGAAGGCTACCACCTCCACAGTAGTGAAAGGTGTTTGAATACTGTATATATGCTAAGATCAACACTGTTGGCAACAAACCAGTTTAGTTTCACCAGTTTAAATGTCAGCTTCTAACTGGCAGTTTAGCTACCAAAACTAGATGAATGATTCTCTTTCAAGTTTACCTCAAGCAATCCCATGAGTTTTGTCAGTGTTTGACAGCAACGGCACAGCTGTTAGCTGAGTGAATTTACCCTTATCCAAACATCAATGATTTTATCCTTGTCCAACCTGTATGAAGAGGGGGAATCATTTGGGTGCAAATAGAGACTCTGGATACTGAGATTTCTTTAAAAGCTTTCAACATCCAGTCAGAGAGTTGAAGTCTATGGGACCTCTGGAAGCTCAACAGCTGCAAAATTCAGAGGTGAATTGTGACAGAATCTTGCAGCCAACTCATGCTGCTGGTCCAAGGGAAGTGCCAGGAAGGAGAAGTTAGGAATGATAAATCTGTAGAACGGCTTTGTCATCAACCAAAACTGATGGCAGTTTTAAATGCCCTAACTTTGGACTCAAAGGCTAATGTTCAAAGCCATTTGTATCCTAATGAAATTACTTCTATTTAAGTCAGTCATTTAGAATGTGGAGGCATCTGTTTGGGACTCTACACCTTGAGGTTCTAATGCTTTGATGATAGTTGTGATGTTGTGGATCATCTGGGATACTTCTGCATTTCTTTTATGGCTGATAACAGGGACTTGTGCAGTTCTTGAAGGTTAAAAGTTTTGGTAATCTATCAGGTGGGCTCAATTCTCACTTACCCATTTTTACAAAGGCTTGGAAATTAAATCCAAGTGCAAGTTTAACTGTGTAAATTTCACAGCTTCAGAAGACCCATGATTTTACCTGTAACTTGCATTAGTTGCTACATCGAAGCATGTAGTGTGCCTGTTTGCTAAATTTTGTGAGAAAGTATGTTTTGGACAAAGAAGATCAGGTAATGGTGCATTTACAGCACACATTTAAATTAAAACTTGGAGGTGATCTTGCTACAATGCTTTTATTCTTTTTCGCATATGGAAAGCTCTTCTTCCTTCTCCCTGAAACAGCATATAATTCACTGATTGCTCTGTGCCTGACATAGCAGAACTCAATTTAAACCAGATGCTTTGAAAAGTAGTTCAGAGAGTGCCTTACCTTACCAGCAGGAGACAGCTCACATTTTGATATCTTCATTATGTTCAGGTCGAACAGTAGTACGACTACTGCATTTCTTAATTGTCTTATCTATCTGTCTGTCTAATTACTTTATCATAGTAAAAAAGTTCGTTTCTGTCTGTCTGCTGGGAAAAAACCCAACCAAACCAGTGCTGCTATCTATTTATGTGTATTGTTTCTTCTTGTGGCATGAATGGTGGCATTTGTGTGACATTATAGACAATTCAGAAAAACTGCTGCTTGAGTAACTCGAGATTTGTCTGCAGTGGGGATATTGCCCAGCTGCTTGATTTTAATTGCTTCCTCAGGATGGAAAAGAAAAAAAAAAAAAAGAAAAAAACGG
>WEIT01023792.1:204461-237892 GCA_013389985.1 Dryoscopus gambensis | reverse complement strand
GCTTCTTGATTTTAATTGTTTCCTCAGGATGGAAAAGAAAAAAAAAAAAGAAAAAAACGGAAATACTTCTAACTGGTAGATTAGTCCACACATATCTTCGAAATAATGCAGCTTTTCTTAAGGTTCAGCTGTGTTTCCGATGACTCTTATTGTGGTTATTTTCAAGACACCTGTCTCTTTTTTTACTTACTGATAAATTATCACCCCCAGAAAAGAATGAGCTGTCTCATCCATTTTAATCTGCTCATTGGCATAAACCCCTATAAAAACAGTTTTACCTGAAGACATGCTGCTGGGGAGTGTTGGAGGCTGGGGGCTGCACTGTGTCCTGTTGGTTCTGCTGCAAGGTCGGCAGTCTCCAGCAAAATGATAACAAGCATCCATTAACTCTTCAGTCACTACAGATGCTTGCTTAGTGGATATAAATTGGAGCCTTCAAGGATCTTGAAACTTGGCTTAGGAGACAGCTTTATATCTAGGCTCAGGAAAATAATAAGGTTTTAAAATCATAGCTGCGTAATAGATGAGTAGTCCTTTAGGCTGTCAAACGCAAATGAATTTGGTTTTGAATTCCAGGTCTATAGATGCTGTGAAGTAACACACAAGTAATAATGTTCTTAAAAAGATCTGTCTTCTCTGATAATTAAATGTGTTTATTTTACAATACCTAAAATGTGGTTATCCTTTGTTCAGAAAGTTTGTCAAAGAACAACAAAATGCTTATTTAAAAGAAAATGTTTATAAAAAGTCCTTTTTTTTTTGGTGAAAGCATGCGGGATTCTTGCAAGGGAGTAAATAGGTATTTTAAACAGCATTATGAATATATATAAATATATATATATAAATATTATTACCTTGTCCTTCACATTTTTAATTAAAAAAAAAGATTTTGTATGTCCAATTGCTTTCCATTACCTGCTTTGGAAATTTCCAGCTTGGCTGTTTTGGGGCACTTGAATCTCCTGGCAATAAAAAATCATTCATTCACCTGGACGAAGGCAGTGTTTCTTAATGGACAAGGCCGTGTTTCTTAATCTTCAGGGTAATTTGGGGGTATATTTTCTTTGTCACCTATTCTATGTACAAATACCCTCCGACATCCAATTTTTGAAGTCAGACCAGGTTATGCAACCAATTTCTAGCAACGTGCTCTCACAGCTGACCTAGTCTGGGCAGGAGGTTTGATTAGAGACCTCCTGAAAGCTCTTGTAATTTGGACTATCCTAGTCTTACTTCAGCTAGCAAACTACATCGATAGTAGAGGAGTAGCCTCCAAACTCTCCCGTAATAGCTCGTGCTGGCGTGCCCAGGATTTTTGTGCCAAAGGCAGTGTAATTTCCATCACCTTTACTAGTACAGGTGAACTATGAACCAAATGGTTATGCTTTTAGATAGACACAGGTGCAAAGTGTGGGCATTCCCACACTTTGAGAGAGAAGTGCTGAAAGCTCAGAAAAGGTCCATCTGTATCTCTCTATATGTACAAGTAGTATGTGTGTAGTTTTCTGCCCCATAAATGCTTTTATTGCCATTAAGTGTTACAAAAGTCCAAGAAGTTTTGGTATTCTAGTAGTATATTTTATTTTATCTGCTCTCCAGCTTTCTGACAACGTGGATGAGATTTCATTGCTCAGTTAGGGACAGCTTGTATTTTCAACAAGTACACTTAAGTCAAATCTTCTGTGGCATGCCTTGGCAAATTTTTTCTGTATTTTCCAGAGATTGCAAAACTTTTTATAATTCTTTGTCTTTGTGCACTTTTATCGCACTGATGGTTAGGCTCTTTCTGCAAAGCAGATTTGCTTGCCTCTCCTCCAGTTTTAACTCTGAAGCATAATACTGCATTCCTTTTATTTGAATGAGCTGGTCTAGTCTCCTATCTTTAAGGGAATACTGAGGAGCCTGAGTGTCACCTNATTTTAATTTTTTTTTTTTCCAGTCTGTTAAAAGTTACAGTCATGAACAGATCATAGTAATGTTCTATGAAGAGGGAGCTGCAAATTGCATATTTTGTGAAAGGTAGTGTAGTCCATGTTCTCTCTGTGTCAGAAATCCATTTCTGAAAACAGTGAACTGTTAATGTTCTTGATGAAAAATACTGTGGAAAGCAGATTGGTAAAATCACTGATGCTGGAATTTAGATACAATACCTGTCTAATACATCTCTTGATAGTTGTAAATAGGTTAAGATTTAAAATGTCTAAGTGAATATCAGACTTTTGATAGTGACATTTCACAGTGTTTCTTGAGCATGAACCTCATTCTTTGGGGTGTTACCTGTCAGGTTTCCATTGAATCTCTGGCTATATTACTAGGAAGGGCCTGTTGTTGAGAATCTTGCCCTGAGTATGGGTTGATTATGCTTCCATAAACACTAGAGTGCTTTCACGGGGGTAGGTTTTGATAAAACCAATGGTCGATGAGGTCTGTTCCTGTTCTCTGCTCTTGGAAGACTCTGGTAACAATACTGTTCTGTGTGAAGAGAATGTGTGTGTTGCCTCTAACAGCTGACTCAGGCTTTTAAATTAAACCTTGAAAGTAGACACAGTTGCGTACTTCTGAAGTGACAAGTGTAGTATCAGCATCCACACCTTTGTACTACATTGTTCTCATGTGTACTGAGCACTGAGCATCTTCACAACAGATAGTACTAGTCTGGGCTTTTAGCTTTCCACTTACTGCTTGTTTGGAGATTCTCCTTATTGCTGTTGAGTTCTCTCTTACCATCTTACTACCTCTCAATTAAAGACTACCAATAAGTATTTCAGGAAGATAACCATTTGTCCTTCTTGCATGGGCAAAACCTACTGCTTCTTCTGTAACCTCCTTATTTTTAATTTTAAACACAGGTGGTGTATGAGAATGGGGGGGAAAGGGTTGTTTCTCCAAAACTGTTAAAAGAAAGGAGAATATATATGGTTTATTTGAATATACGGCTTTCATTTGTCTTTCCTGCAAACAAGCACACTAATATATGTTATCCCATAAACCTTTGAAACAGAAGCTCTAGAAAAATGAGACTAAGGAAGACACAGACTTTACGCATCATTGTAAAAGTTTAATAAAAAAAAAATCAATAGAAGTCTGTTGATATGCGTTATGAAAAATTACTTGCAGATTAATTTCCTTGAGCTGAGAAGCTTTAAATGAGTATATTAACAATTCTGTTTTCACACCTCTGTGAATTATGCTCAAACGATGCCCAGTTGTTGTTAAACAACATAAAAATTTGATATGTTGTCAGTCCCATTGCACAAAGCAGCACAGTCATTTTCTTAGCCAATTTCTGCTGCAAGCCCAGCACTGGGGAATGGAATAACACAAACAAGGTAATGAGTTTTAAACTAATTATGAGGTGACAACAGTATAATTGAACATAAGATAATGAGTGGAAAACTAACATTCATCAAATGGTTTTCTCAGCCTTAGAAATTGCTTTTCTCAGACTTAAAAATTGTCAGAAGTATTGATGTAGAGACCTCTGCCAACTGCTGAATGGTCAAGAAAACTGTTTCTATGCATAGCAGTGATTAACAGCTGATAAACAGCAATTTTTTACAATTTTGAATCTCCTTTAAATTTACAAGAATACAGAACTGTGATTCTTTTGGGTGTTTAGAGCATTTCCACTTGGTCTCACAATGTCTATATTTTCATAAGATGGAGGCTTTGGAAAATTGTTTCCTCGTTTTTCATGCAGAACTTCCTTCACCTCTGCAGAACCTTACCCTGGGAGGTGCTATGTGTGCCAGAGTGCTCCTTATGGTCATGCTGTGTCAAGGAGCCCATGACTTAGCCCTGCACACCTTTCCTCTGCTCATCCTGTGTCTCCAGCTTCCCAGCAGGCCAGTGTAGCTTTGAGGCCTTGCTGCCTCACCAGGGTCACTCCTCAAATCTGATGTAGAGTTGCCAGATAACTAAAGGAGAGAACAAAGCCCACTTTCAGGGGTTTTTTTTTCAGCTGCACTTAGTGCACTCTGAATGCCAGCACAAAAGTTAAGGTTTGATAAATCTTCAGGTTTTTTTAATGCAATTCAAGTGTTGGCATTGTAGCTAGCAGACGGATGTATAAAAGACTAAAAGAATGTTGCAGACTTGCTCCAGGGGTGGGATTTTGGTTTCTTGTAATGACTGTACTTCCAGAATGCTTCCACCCCACTTGTGGTCTGTGTTTTCAAGTCCTCTACAAAAACTCTTGCTGTGATGCAGCTTTCAGTGAAGAGACCTAAACCCTCTACCCTCATGTGCTCATACATCACTAGAACAAAAATGTTAGTTTCACCCTTACATCCTAAAGCATTGTGGGTTGCCTGTACCTAATTTCCGGAAGCACTGGAAATCTTTGGGCACAATGTGATGGAGCCATCTTTCGTCTAGACGCTAACAGAGTTTATTTTTAACTGTAGCCTGTATACCTTTATCTGTAGACTAATTGTTGACCTGCCATGATCCTTTGTACCTGAAGTGTAGGCTCACAGCTGTTGTACAAGCAGCCTGACAGAAGGAATTGATTTGCTTGATTCCTGATTAAAATGTGATCTGAAGGTACCCAGGTGGGTTTCTGGGGAGCCTGTAGGCAGGTTGGCTTTAGGAGAGGCCATGGCACAAATCCACACAGCACACCCGTACGGGATGGATCTGCCTGTGAAGAAAGCCTTAAGCAAGGGGCTAGTGGGAGGTGGACATCTGAGCAGGGTGAACATGCATGGGCCCTGTGGCATGTTGTCCCTGCTGTTGTGACAGCTGCACGCTGGCAGCAGGAGCTGGGGGCACTGCCAGAGGGGGCTGATGGCAGAAGCACTGGCAAGGGGGAGCTGTGGCCACCGAGTCGTGTGCATGCGGGAGGGCATGAGGTTGTTCATAAATAAATACTGCATTTCTGGATTTTCCTAAATCTTACGTGGATTGCCAGGCACAGATGTATAGTGTCTTGCTTGGATTGGATTGTTCAAAATTGTCCATTAGAAATCATGACTTCATATAACATAACTGTTTTTTCTAAGTGTTGAAGATACAATTTTATCAAATACAGATTTTTCCAACTTTGTCAGGGAGTGTGGTAGTAGTTTTAGGAAAGGGTATGCTTTTATAAAAGTCATGAAAAATTCAAAGAGATGCCCTGCATACTTACTTCTCAGACTGTGACACTCCATAAATAACATCTCATTGAGCTACATATCTGAAAAGGCCAGCAGAGGAGATCAGACTTGGTTGTTGTGGCTATGAATATGTGTCATGGAGAATTTATCATCCAGAGTCCTTCTCCAGTTTCTACTGTACGCTTTTATGATACTATTAAGCATTGCCATTTCACTGCAGAATTTGATAATGTCAGAGAAAGAAGTAGCAGTTGTTAACAAGACAGAAGTATTGCTCTTTGACATCGAGGTGTACTTGAGAAAGAACACATTAATTTGTTTTTTATTTATGTACAAGTATTTTTACAGCTGCCTTCTACATGTGCCTATATTCCCATGCCTGTTAATGAGAGACCAGTGTTTAAGGTAATGAAGCATGGGAAACTGCTCCTGTCTTACCAGTGGAATGATTGGGCAGGATTGTAGAGGAGTGAGTGATACAAGCAGGGGCAGAGCTCAGGCACAGCTCCCAGACCTTGGTCTGAACCAGTTCCCTCCATGTCACCAGGTTTATAACAAAATGATGCAGAATCTTCAAGAGAATTAGTTGTTCTACAGCAAAGATGCTTTGTAATCAATAGTATTTAAATGTTTTGTATGTTTCAGTAGGTATTTTATCTGCTGCAGTGCTGATTGCTTAGCTTTGGCAAGATTGTATTGATTAAAACGTTTTAGTGAATATGTTCACAGCTATGTCAGTGCATTAGATCAACTGCTTTGTAAACGTTTCCCTAGAGCCATTCTGATTTCAGGTCCCTATTACCAAGTAATGCAGTTCCTCTTGTTCAGTGGCTCATATAATCCCAGAAAGTATCTGGAGCATGTTTATGTTAAGTCAACTATGAATGCAGATGTACAAAGAAGACCTGTTTAACTAACAAAGAGTTGGGTATACTAGTTGCATCAGCCTGATCTCTCTTCTTTTTATTACTGTATTGGGTGTGAAATAGAAATATCCTTAACAATGAAAGCAATACTTGGTAAGATTTGTGTTCAACAAATAAGTATTAAAGATGTTGGGTTTTTTCATCCTTTTAGATCCATTTCAGTTCCTTACCAAAAATGAGCCTGCCAAGGATCAACCAGCTTTAGCTCGGAAACCCACTGTGATCCGAATCCCAGCTAAACCCGGGAAATGTAAGTTGTTCTTCTAAATGTCTGAAAAATGTGTTAGAAAACCATTTCAATTGGGATTTAATATTTAATAATTGATGTGCTGTTTACTAGCTAATATTAGCAGCCAAAGGAATCCTGTGGTATGGTTTGACAAGACAGAAGAGCCAACCTAAGGGCTGTGGTGGGAGGGAGAGGTAGATGGAGTGTCACATTCCACTCTCCCTGCCGCCCAGCTGCCTCATCAGGCTCCCTCCCTTGAGTTTGATGTCTCTCAAACCTGATGGAGCTGTGGTGGGAGGGAGAGGTAGATGGAGTGTCACATTCCACTCTCCCTGCCGCCCAGCTGCCTCATCAGGCTCCCTCCCTTGAGTTTGATGTCTCTCAAACCTGATGGAGCTGATGCATAACAAGGTGAAACTGTATGTAAGGGGCAGATATAAAGGCTGGAAAGGAAGACTTGGAGGAGACCCTTGCAGCAGAAGCAAGCTTGTTTTTTCTGCTAAACCATATCCTGGAACTGTACCTTTGGCCAAATTGACTTCGGTGCTGACCTCAGCTGAGGTTATTTTAGTGCTGCTCCCAAGGTTCCTTGTCAAAGGAAAAACACTGGTGCATCAAACGTTACTTCAAACACAGCTTGGTTGGGATGGTTAGCATAATTTTCACAGTTTAAATCAAGAAGTTCCCTTGATCCTTGCTAGTTTTGAAATCTGTGGCCATTTAAGCAAGAATGTTTAGGTAGCAGTTTGAGGGAATAAAAAAAGGCTTGTGGGAACTGGGACGCAAAAACCTGATGAGTTCAATTTTATGTCAAGGTCTTGACTACAGTTTTCTGAGAGTTGCTGTATTCCAAAAGCCTTCCACCTCTAATCCTTTACATCTTTACAAATGATACTGACAGTGTCTCAGAGTGGAAATTTATCAGAGAGCTACAAGGTCTTTGTGTTGGTCTTTGTAAGCTGGAGTGCAGACGTGTGGAATTACGCTTGGCCTTATCTTTGATCCTCAAAGCTTAGGGAAAAATGTCACAAGATAGCGCTTAAAACTCATGTTTCAAAATCGTGTTTTGCCACACTTAGTGGGTATATAGTCAACTCATAGTAACTATATGTCCAGGTGGCATTTCACCTAAGAGAGATTATTATTTCGCTCATTATTTCCAATCTCCCCCTGTCACCAACCCAGTGATAAAATACTAAATTTTCTTTTCCCCTGCATATGTCAGCAATGCAGTGGAAATGATTAAAAATGCAGAGAAGACTGAAGATAACGCTGTGAGACAATTTCTGTTAATACCTGATTATAAATAAAAGGTTTTTTCAATTGGAAGAATATGCTTACGAACTATTGTAAAGAAACCATGACATAATTCTTCTCTATAAAGGAAACTGTAATTACAGTTTAAAATAAAATGAAACAAAAAACCAACCCACTACCTGATTTTTTTTTTCTTTTCCTTTTATTTTCCTGAGATGGATTCCCTTTTGAACTTGTAGATAACTGGTCCCTTGCTGCTCTCTAGCGGTAATTGAACTTTCCACAAAGGACTGCCAGTCCTGTACTTAGCTGCAAACAGCAG
This sequence comes from Dryoscopus gambensis, assembly GCA_013389985.1. NCBI lineage: Eukaryota > Metazoa > Chordata > Aves > Passeriformes > Malaconotidae > Dryoscopus > Dryoscopus gambensis. The sequence continues at coordinate 230,059 of WEIT01023792.1, read as the reverse complement.
GAGGTCGTGAAGGACTGCCTGCCTTATGGGAATCAGTGGTTGGAAGATTAATGGAAGAGCGAGGAACAGAAACAGATTCTGAGAAAGCAGAGTAGCCTTTTGTCAAATAGGAGCTGCTGCAGAAATGTAACCTGTTAAAAGAGGAGAGAAGAACAACTGGGTCAAGGTATAAATGGATATAGTAGGATTTACATTGTAAAGGGGCCACGTAATCTCAGTACCAGGGGTCTTTCACCATCTCGTTTATGGAGGGAGATAAATTCTGTTAGGAACCAGCAAAAACTAAAAAGAAGAACCCCAATAAACAAACAAAACAACAAAAATTTTAAAAACCACAAACACACAAAGAAACTCCCCAAAACAGCCCAGCCAGCACTACCAAAAATGGGACAGAACTGGATGCTTAATAATTTGAACTCCAGAGAAGTTTTCAATTAGGATTAGCATTTTTGTGGAGATGCAATTAGAAAGGAAGCATTAAACTTCCACTTCAGTTATTACACTTAGAAATCACTGAAAATAACACCTGCCTTCTAGTTTTTGGAGATTTTTTGTTGTTGTTCCTCTAGTTCCTTTAATTTTTACCTTAAAAAGACTAAGGGAGAGGAAATTAGGCCATCTATGTAGCAAGATTTAAAATGGTAAATAAATGTCTCATGCTTTTTATAAGACATGGTAAGAGAAGATTTCTTTTGGAATTACTGCCAGGTATTGTTTTTACTTTTCATCCGTCACAGAAGCTTAGAAAAGTGGTGAGCTTCCTAACTTTTTTCCCCCATGCCTGGTCACTGCCAACAGAACTGTGACCTTCTCCTAAGAATTGAACTGATCCATCAAAATGATCCATTTTTAAACATCACAGCAGTGTTTTACATAATAGTAATGCAACAAAGGTGTTAAAAATAAACAACACTTCTCCTTCCTATGTGTTGTTTCTTTGTTGAGAGTAGTTTTCATGAAATGAGCAACTGAAAGTTTTGTTTTGGATAATATCTCTCCTTTTTTTTTTTTGTTATCAGTCCATAAATGTCCAGGCGGTCTACATATATTTTTATATAATTCCAAGTTCAGCTGGAAGTCAGAAGAGCTTAAGTGTCCGTAGTTGTTTCTATGAACTGAATTTTCTTGGTATACAAACAAATTGTAAAATAGATGACAGGGTTCTGATATATAAAGACAAAACGTTTGGTAAATATGCTGGCAAAACCTGTCCAAGTGCTTCCCTGGTTTCAAAGGCAGACACATTGAAAGCAAATGTCATATATTTAGGAGGGTTTTCTATTCTTTATTGAGCATGAGGACATCATCGCTCTTCCCTAGTCAGATCTGTACTGTTTCCTCTTCCATGTCCTAAACTTGCTTAGCTCCTTAAAGACTACCTGGGAACTTCCATCTCTGTTTTCTGTCTTCCTGAAGTGTGTAGCAGGCAATAATTTATTTTCTTGCCTTTACCTTTCTGGAGGTTCTTCCATCCAAGTCTCCTGATCTTTCAGGGTTACTTGAAATAACCCTCAGCTGTTTTCCAGCCTGAAGGATATTCCAGGAGCTGACAGCTGAAAAAAAAAGTGAGCCAGTTTAGAAATGTGGTGCTGGTGTTTCAGGGTATCCAGTAATGAATCTGACATTCCCAGGGGTAGAAACACTTCTACTCATCTAATATTTTATCACCAAGTATTGCAGCTGAAACCCTGAAACTCTGAAATGACTTGCTGGTGTCCTGGGAGTAAAAAGTGAAGATCCGTCATGCAGGATGAAAAGTACTCTTGAACTCAGGCTAGAGTTGCAATGTTCCCTTCATGTCCCTTTTCTCTTCACTGTTCTTTAAGTGGTTCTTCCCTTTGGCTGCTCTGGCTTTGATGAAAGAAGTTGCATTCACACAAAAAATGCCCCAAACTGAGGTGGATTCCTTTACCTATTGTTGATCCACGTAAGGAAGGTATTAATTAGACTTTAATTTGGGGTTTTTTTTGGTTTTTTACAGCTTTAGATGACACCCCACATAGCCCTCCACCACTTCCTGCTGAAAAGCCTATTGGGAACACATCCAGTATCACAGTGGGAAAACCCAACAGTGGTGACCTAGTGAAAAAAGGGGTAAGTTGGAACTGTTGTCCTGTATTACAGCTTTGTCTGTTTTGGTTAAAAGATCTCTTATGATCCTCAAGCATTTGTCAAGTAAGTTATTTGAAGGACAAGAAGACGAAAACAACTGCTCAAAAATATAAGGCTTTTTTATTTTAATTCTGTTCTCTAAGTAATTAGGTAATTTAGCCTGCTGTCAGTTTTGAAAAGCACTCTGGTGATATTTTAATAAACTTTGATCACATCTATCTTCCATTTTCTGTATTCATTCATTTATATGGTGAAATGTTGTCAAAGTGCTTTAGAAATGTATTTTTTTACCTTCATGCACACAGTACCTCTCAGTGTCTGTGCTAATTTACAGGCAGAGGAAACTTTTCTGTAGAAGAATGAAGCTTGCTTTTTTCAGCTCTTTCCTTCTAGTTGTTTCTACTGAGTAGAACCACCTATTTTGGGAAGTAAGTCTCTGCTCCTTGCTCCGGAGCACGTACGTAGTTACGGTAGGCATTGTAGCTATACGACATTTGACACAGATTTTCAAAAGGGAATTAAAATAAACTAGAAAATGACAGTAAAATTTCCAAATATTGAGTTTTCTGAGGGCAAGAATGGCAGAGAATTTTGTGAAAGCCACAGGCAGTAAAAAGGTCAAATCAAATTAAGAGCCCTCACTAGATGGATGCTGCCAACAAATGCCTTTGTAGCTACCTCTGCTATTAAGATAAAGGGTATTAAAAGGTCATGATTGAAAAGGCTGTTCAGAGAGGTCCCACCTTTTCTGGGTAAGGCTGAAAAAATAATTTATGAAACAAGACAGTAAATGACGTTTATGCAGTGGAACTCCAGAACTTTTACAATGTCATTTGGTTATTGTGACAGGCATATATAAGCTTCAGAGGATGTTTTAAAAAAAAAGATTGTATTGAATCTGTAGTTGCTATTCTTGTCCGTCCCACGGTAGAGGAGAGGAGAGAGCATGCAGTAGGCAGGGATTGTGCAGCAGAGTGATTTATTTCATTATTTTACACCTCTTTTTATAGACTTTTTACTTCATAGTATAACCGGTCAGTGCCTCAGCCACCCCTCAGGGGGATAGGCTGAAACCTTACAACATTCATTCTTACAAATATTTTTCTACTGTATAATAAACAGACTCTAGCAAGGTCACAGGTGTCCATACCTTACAAACCTTCTACTGATAACTTCTGTGAGAAAGAAAAGTGTCTCACGAGACAGAAAGCAGCTCTTTCTAGCAGCATTTTGCATCCACATGAATCCACTGGATTATTTCAATCCTATCTTTGGAAAGGTAAGAACTGTGCTTCTAAAACTAGTATTGTTTGTCAGTGGAAGTGATTAAGCAGCAACAGCAAAAATTATTGACCATAAGCAATAAGCAGTTGGCACAGGTTTCTTCCTTCTCACACAGAAGAGGAAAATTTTTGATATGAGGATGACATCCTCATCTGAAAGTGGCAGGTTTTTTTCTTTCTAATAGGATCATTTGATCAGAACATTAATTTGGAGACTCAATCAAGGGTCAAATCTTATCACAAAATATATCTAGGTATTTTCTAGGTAGGAAAAAACACAGAAATTGTTTATCAGTTTCAAGCACCTTCAAGCCCCTAATTAAGTAAACAAGACTGTTCAGACCTATTTAAAACTACTGGTTCAGAAGGGGTTCTTTTGAACCCAGATTCAGCACTCTGATTTACCACACTGTTCCAGAAGCAGCTGTGCTTGTTCAGCAGAGCTGGCAGAGCTTTCTGGCACTGGGATGAAAACGAACAGCAGGACGCAGTAAGGATGGTCACTTGTTAATCCATCACTATGGTCCAAGCCCTTCAGACATGGCACATGTCCTCCTCTCCTGACTGCTGTAGGGTGGTAATCTCTGGCGGGGCCAGCATGGGCAGCTGGGAGGAGGGATGGCTTAATCTGCCAAAGCAACATTCACTGGGATTTGTCTGTTAGATCTCTAGAAAACATATTTAGATGCCTCCTTTAATGGGAGCTAATGTTGTTTGCAAGAGATGCTGTTCTGTGCGAGTTGCATTAATGTCATGTTTTGTGCTTTAAGCCTGTTCAAAGTGGTCTGTGTGTCAAAGTTAAAGCAAAGTTGATAATGTGAAATCCTGTAGGCAGTGTAATTGTACATTTGTATGACTCTCCTGAAATTGGCTCTTAAGTCCTTACTGCCATATAGTAGGAAAAGACGGGCTGGATCATACGTAATGCATACTTTAGGCTTTGTTTCAGGTAGTAAATCAGGTTATTTACCCTCCATATTTCCCTCCATGTTCAATAACATTTTGAAATCACAGAATCACAGCATAATACTTACTATTTTACTCCCAGACCTCCAGAAACTCTTGTTTTCCAGGTCCATAGTATATAATTTAATATGAGAATTGTATAATTTGAACAAGATCCTTTTCTTTACTTAGGCTTAAAGAAATGTCTTTTTTCTTTTGAATGGTTGTAGGAGTCGGATCACTCAGAACAGGGTGGAGTGCCTCAGCTAGAACCCCTACTACCCCCAAGGTGAGTGTGGTTCTTCATACTCACTTAAAAGTGATGTTTCTGCATTAATTTGCATAGTTAGTCTCAATGTAGACACTACTGACTCCAGCCATAGCTCAGCAGGCTTGGCTGGGCGCTATGCTCACTAATAAATAGGCAGGACCAAGTTGGTAGCTGTTTAATACTTGTTTGTACATTATGGTATGAGCAGGGAGATTATAGGAGAGCAGCTGTTTGACTTTTCAGCTAATGTACAGTGGCTGCTGACAGTCATTCCTTTCTGAATCTTTAACCTTTTCACCCACTGCACTTGCACTTGTGGTGGGGTTTGAGTGGTGAAGGAATGGAGGTGGCAGATGCTCCCACCCTGAAAAGGGCAGATGCTGGGCCAGCAGCTTCCCAGAAGCTCTGGCTAGTTTATATACTTCAGACCTGAAATGCAGGTGCAGGATCAGAGATAACCTTGGGGGGTTTTATTCTTGTGAACCAAAAAGAAAGAATATCTGCAAGGGCAAAAGTCGCTGGACCAGCCTTAAATTCATGTCTGTCAGTGCCAGAGACACAGTGGAGGGAGATCTGGCATTGACTAGGCAGCCCACTGTGGGTGTCTCAGCATTTGCATTCTAAATCTATGAGTTCAAACACAAGAGTTTGCTCTGTTGTGTCAAGACAAGAGAATCTTTCTGTTACTGAACTGAGTCTATCAATAATAATAATTATTAATTAACAGGAAAGAATGTGGATGTACCACAAGGAAACACCTCATTATTGCTCCTTATAGGCTTACTTCTTCCCTGCATTCAGTTTAGCATAACATTCCGGATTCTTATGAGAGTCTCTGGGACTGCATAAATATTTTGTCCTTTCACTCTTCTGCTCAAATGGATTTTAATTTTTTTTTTTAAGTAAGCAGTTATAATTCACTGAATTGCTTGTTAGGGTCTTCTTGTTTAGTTGAGTTGCTTTAAAAATGTATGCGTTGGTCTGTTTACAGATTTAAGGCAGTCTAACATGGAATTTCCCCTTTTGTCAGTATTAAAAATGCTGAGTTCAAGATGAGGATAAGAAAAGGGAGAGATGAATGTTGAACAGAAGTGGAAATTTTTTTTGAAATTTAAAAATTATTCCATACTCAAAGAGTAATAGAGAACTCTTATCAGGAGCATTAGTGGTGCACTAGTATCTTCTCAAGTGGTGAATGACACTCACAAAATGTGTTAGAATGATACTTCAAAGATCCACTAATGCACATTTGTTGGGGTTGATAATTTTTGCAGACCCATGAGGAATGCACATGAGCAAATAATTATGCTGAATTACATTATATGAAAAAAAAGAGAAACAGTTGTAGCAGAAACTTGCAGTAACTGGTTGAAGATATCACAGTAAAAATCAAACAATACTTTATTTTTGGAATATTACTACTAATACTAATTATTAGTAAACATTACTACTGTCACTTGCTAGTCTCTGGTTTTGGTTTCTAAACTGCTGGTCCACTAATGAGAGTGTGGTACCTCCAGCATTGCCAGAGAACTTGAGTATTTTCACCAGTGTTTTCTTTTCTGCAGTAGACATCTGTTGCATAAAAATGGTAAATTCTGCTATTGATGGCAATGTGCAAAGTGGTGTGATATGTCTTGAGCTTCATCATAGTCACTTCAGGTAAGTGACATCCCAAGGAATGAGCTAGGCTGATTCCTGAAGACCAGCTGTCACAAAAGCTCTCCAATAGCAGAACTTCATCCTGCAACAGCTTCAAGGAAAGCTCTTTCTAGAGGTGGATTGCTGAAACAAATGCTGCTTATTTAGTGGGCTCCCCAGAAAGCTGGCAGGCTGTTGGTGAGAAGACTTGGAAATACATAGTCAAAGGATCTGTCTAAGGAACTGATCATCTGGTCCCAGTATCTGAAGAGTTCATGTATTCCTGTAAAGCTTCAGATACTACACACTGTATACAGCCCAGGTCATCACAGATCTTGTTTTCTCACTGCATGCTCTATAGCTAGGATGAGCTGGCAGGCTTATTAATATGCATATTTCTCTGATGATTTGCACAATTTTTAGGCCTGTAGATGGAAAAATTGTACCTGCTCGACCTCCCCCACCTAAAAGTGTTCCTGGAAGGCCACCTCCACCAAAACTCTCTGCAGCCAAGACCTCCTCCCAGAAGGACGTTCTTTCGCGATCTAGTTCTGACATCGCTTCTGATAAAAAAAACAAGTTCAGGTTGGGACCCAAGAGAGCAAAAAGTGCAGTCTTTAAAAATCCAGATCCAGCATTACCTCCTAGACCTAAACCGGGTCATCCTCTCTACAATAAGTACATGGTAAGAGTTGAGATATTCTATCTGAGAACATTGTTTTTATAAAACAATGCTGGTTAAAACAGTAGAGAAAAAGGTAGTTAAACCTTCTAAAGTAGGTTAGTATCATGTGGCTTTCAAAGTGCATATCAGCATATTCTTCCTCAGAAAATGCTAGTAGATAAATAGTAATAAGTCCTGTAAGGCAATACTGGAGAAAGCAATAAATACATGTAAAGTATAGATCTATGTGGTGCATTTTTGTGTGTATATGTAATTATATTATACATATATATATATATTTCTTTAATGCATAGCTCTTGGGGTTTGGGGGTTCTTTTTCCAGTCACCGGTTCTGAATTCTTTTTCAGTAAAAGGATGCTGAATAATTGCATTTGTATATTGGTTTACCCATACATATCAAAATGCTTAGGAAAATTGGGGGGCATTGGAACTTACAAATTAGTTGACCTTACTTCATCAAGCTTGCAAAGAGTGAGAAATATAACATTGTTAATCTTGCATTTTCATCCTATTGATGCCATCCCTTTTCATTAAAAAAATGTTTTTGGTATGGTATGTGTTGTTAGGGAATTTTAAATACTAATGGATCAACATTACAGATAAAAACAAGAAGGTCTTTCCCCAGAAACTTGAAACTGGTCAGTGACAGAGCTGGTGACTGCTTGAACCAGTGCTGTTGTCAAGAAAAGCAGCCACGCAGCCATTGTATGAACAGCATCAACATTCCATCAGCATGAAGTGGAAACTTTTTGTTGCCTTCTTTTTGATTTTTCACTTTTGCATTTAGAGTTTGTAATTGAGATTTTTTTTTTCTGTAGTAATCAGTAGTAATTCCCTGCCCCGAAGTCTTACTGGCAATGAAAACTTCCTCCCAGGTTGTTTTTCTAGTGCGTTCCATGACAAATGAATATATTTCTGCATCAGAGTGTCTTTCTGAATATCTTGTACTATATGGTGTGATACCAGTTAGGTGTCTAAGACATTTTAAAGGGGGTGACACCACCTGAGTTTCTCAAGAGTGGCAGTTCATATCACCAGCAGTCTGTTCTGAATGCCTTCCAAAGGAACCTGTCCTTCTCCACTGGACTCCTAAATTACTTACCTGTAGTAGATGGTTTGAATAGTTTCATCATCTGACCATTTTCACTTGCAGTGAAAATTTGAGGTGCTTAGAAATGAAAAAAACTTTTCCATTTGCCTCTGTTTCTGTTCAAGCTACCTGTGCCTCATGGAGTTGCCAAGGAAGACTGTCTTCCCAGGAACACTGAAGAACTGTCCTGTAAGGTAAGGTGCTTTTTTCAGCTGGTTTAAATATTCAATGAGCAAGACTCCTGTTGCAGTAAAGTATCAAGTGTTTTAGTCTTCAAAGGTTACACTGAGAAATGTAATAGTGATTTATTAAATCCTTGTGTTTCTGTAATCAAAACAAAACAACTGCCAAAACAAAACCCAATAATGGTGATTTGCCTCATAGCACAGGGACATTCTGCTTATGGAACAGAGCAAGAGTAATTACTTGAGGTGCCAGAAGGGAGAAGAAACTGGTTAAGTTCCTCCATCTCACAGGAAAATAATCACTCCCTTGGCTAAGTGTCTGAGAATTGAGCAAAAGATAAGCGAGCACTTTATGAAGTGCTGTACATGATACATCAGTGAATTGGCTTTGACATAAGGACTTGAAAGTATTTTCCTCTCTGTGCTTCTACAGATCCTGACTTGGTTTTAGGGCATGAATCTTACTAATATTAAATAGCTAGTGGAAGTTATAGCAACGAGCAGCCTTTTTGACTATTATCAGAAGCCTACATAGCTGAAATAGATTTCTATGCAGTATGTTGCTGTCTGTTGTAACTCATGTTACTCTGGTCTTAGCTGGGTTTTTTTGGTTGTTTTTTTTTGTACATAGTGAATTACTTTGAATGTAATTCACACACCATGATTGTCATCAGTACAGCCTAAAAATTCCTGTTGGGTGGGATAGAGAAGCTCAACATTTTGAATATAATTTCCCTTTATGAAGATGGCACAATAAAACTGTCAGCTCCCCTCAGTGTTACCTTTGTGTAAGCAAAGGCACAATGGCTTCCTTGCTCCTCTTGGAATGTTTGTTAGTCAGCAGATGTGCTGTCCCTGCCGAGTGTGCCAGGGAGAGTTGGGTTGGGTGTTCCTTCAAGCAAGGATGAGCGACCGGTGGCACACAGTATCAAGCACCAGTGCAAAATTCGTCCACAGCCCTTGCAGTGAGTGTTGCTATCAGTGCTACAGATTTCTGGTCCACAGAGATAGGTGAGGCTTTTTCTATACTTGGAAAAGTTGCATCCCTTCCCTTCCTTTCACTGGCTCAAAAGTAGATTTTGGTGAAATGTATTCTTGTTTACACTGGCAAAATGCATACAGAATTCACACCCATAGTTGTGTGACCAATAACCATTTCCTTCTGCAATACCAAAACAACTCTATGTCCAAAGTCAGAAAACTAATTGAGGAGTACATAACAGAGAATCTCTGTTAGTATCTTCCATGATTTATAAACTACTTGGATTTATTTGTTGTTGTCAGGATTCAAACCACCCTCCAAAAGTTTCTGACACAAGTGCACCTCACGCTGTAGTCCTGCATGATTTTCCTGCAGGTAAGTAAATGTGAATATTCTGGAAGCTTGTTTTACTCCAAGACTTTCAAATGGAAATTTTCTTAGAAATTAGAGCTTAAAAATGGTATGGAAGCTCTGTCTGAAAGGTCTGCACATAAAGTTGTTCAGATCAATGGGTTTAGTTGTAGAGGGGTCAAGTCTTTCAGTTAAAGCTGATTGATTTATCAAGTAAAATTAAGACCTTTAAAAAACTCATTCTGGTTTTGTCTGTGGTATTTGTATTAAGAAAGTTTACTTAGAGAAAATCAGTGAGTGTGACAAGTACGGTTAACTAAAATGATGTTGTCTTACAGAGCATGCTGAGGACTTGGACCTTCATTCTGGAGACACTGTTTGTCTTCTGGAGAAAATTGATGCTGAGTGGTACAGAGGAAAATGTGGGAATCGCACAGGGATATTTCCTGCCAACTTTGTTAAAGTAGTTGTATGTAGGCTTTGTATACCTTACTACATAAGATCCTATTGCATTTGTTTTCTGGTTCTATTTTACTAAGGCTCCTGTGTGTTAAACATTCCGTATTTAGATAATCTCTTATCCCCCTGGCAGACCAGAAGACAAATCAACTTGTTTGTGTGGTATTAGAAAGATGCTTGATTTGGCACAACCAGCTTGTGTTATGGGGAATAATTTGCTGTTAATTTAAAGACAAATGAGAAAATCATCGCCCTTACCAGATTCTCTTTGGAAATGTGGGTAGTTTCTCAGGGTCTACAGAGCAGATTATTTTTTGACAGCTGCATGTAAGAATCAACACTAGGTGAAAGATGGTTGATTTTTGTGCCTCCCCCCAGCTCCCCATCTTCTGTCATGTTCTTGTCCCTTGAGCTTTGCTGGAATCACTACTTTTTTAGCCGTGTAGTGAACTAGGTCAGGGTAGCAATTTGGCCCAAAAAAACATGATGAGTTTTTTTCTTCCTAGAATATTGTTTTTTCCAACAGGATCAATTTGCCTAAGTGGCTTTCTAAGTGGCTGCGCAAATGGTTCTGCTGGCACAGTGCAAGGAGATTGTGTTTTTGCAAATGAGCAGCTTAAAGCAATCCTGTTTCTGAATGTGACACTTGACAGGGAGCAGAAGGCAAGAGACAGGTGCTCTTTTGGAGCCCTAGGATAATTAATTTAAAAGGGATACAATGTGGTTCCCTGCAGTCAAGTGCTGGTGAAACCCATTGCAAGCCTGAGTCTGAGAATGAAGTCCATTTTGTGATGGTGGAAACGGCGTTGGGCTGTCCACACCAGCCATATGGACATGGAGGAATGCCAGAGTGACACCAGGATGCGGGGAAGGTGCATGGCTTGGCATTAAAGACAGGAAGTGTCTGTATCAACACTTCCTGGGCCGGGACAGCTGGCAGAGATGAGCACTGCTGCTACATGGGCAATACCAAGGATTTGGTAGACGTCAGAGAGGGTAGGGTGTCTGTTTAGTTTGTAATGGTGGTGTTGGAGAAAAATTTTAAGATCTGAGAAGTGCTGAAGAATAAAAACTAAACTCATCATTAGTAGTAATGGAACCATGCTTGATTCACTTTCACGAGAAAGATTTGTTAGCTAAATTGGTTGGCTGCTTCTACACAGACCAACAATTCCATTTAAAAGCTCTTGCTTCTACTGATAGCTAATGGAGAAAAGATTTTATGTTAAAGCAGTGGAGAGAATATCTGGGGTCAAATTCAGCATTGATACAGACAGATAAAACTTCATAAAAGCTAGGGAAGATGCATTTCTATTTTAATTGTAAAAGATGGTTACCCTTTGAGGGAAAAAATCTTGTGTTTCAGAACTATTTTTCTTTAAGAAAAGGGAAAAGAGGCTAATTTACATGAGGCTAATTTACTTGAGTGAATTCTCCTGTTAATTCATGTCCGATTTCATCTTGATACAAGGTCTCTGTAGTACACTACAATGTGTTTTACAATACTGAGCTGGGTAGTAGCTTAGATCTGGACACCTAACAAGAATACATAGTTATAACTTGCCATAGAACCTTCAGAGCACCATAGATATCAGCTCGTTCAGCAAGAGCAGTGCAAAGATTATTTGTCCTAAAAGGCATTGTGATTTCCTCCAGTGCTTTGCATAAGCTAATGAAACATTCTTGTTGATTTTATGGGAACTGGCTGAGTGAGCTGTAACCCAAAGCTCCTCACCAGGGCCTCTAGGCTTGTAGTCCTGTACATCTCACAGATCATGCTTCACGTCACACAAAAAATACAATTGAAATCCTTCTATGATAAAGGACTTGAATGTGGTCTGTTTGATATATCTGTGGATTGATTTTTAAAGTTGTATTTCTCCAATTCAAGTGAGATTTGTGAGATGTGTTTTTCTTTGGAGAGCAGTTGGCTACCAAAGCACAGAAGGGATAAAACAGTAGTTTTGTCTATTGTGGTATACTGTGCTAGTAAATAATTGAGAGCAATTACCAGTTGAGAATTGGGATCTAAATGCAACAACATGTAGTAGCATCCAGTCACATATTCTATCAATCAGTCATGCCACAAGTAGAAACTATAAACCAGCTTCATAAAACAAAACATTACCTATTGCTCCTTGTTTGCATAAGATTAAAAAATGAGAAAACAAGCATACATTTACATTAATGTGGTCATATATAGGAGCATGCCAACAATTACAGTGTGACACAACTGAAAAACTGATTATTTTAACCAGTTTCAAGATTATTGTGGTTAGTTGCCATGAGCTTGAAATGGAAGATATAACTTATTTTATTGTCTTATTAGATTGATGTTCCAGAAGAAGCCAACAGGAAAAAAATACCCTCTTCATCACGATGTATTAAGTGAGTCAGATAAATCTTATTTTCTTTCTCATGTTGATTTACAAGAAATTAAAAAGAAAGATTAACTTTGAAATGGGGGCTCTCTGCAGTAAGGTTAATAGGGTTAACAATTTGTTCACCAAAATATATTGTAAAAGTTAAAATACATGTTCTAAAAACCTGAATGTTTAGGATGTTTTATTGAGACTCAGGTAAAAAAAGCCTAAAACCACACTTTAATGAAAACTGGTTCCAGAAACCATGAACCAATTTGATTAACTTCAGCAGCATTGTACACTCCTCTTTTTGCTCCTGGCCTTACTGCTTTCTTCCAGTGTCCTCACAAGATGGAACATGGTAGGGCTCCTACTCCTTTGAAAGAACAGGATACAATGGGACAGAGTATAGAGGTACTTTAAGAGAAGAAATCTGTCTGCCCTTAAAGTACGGATAAATCTAAAGTTCCCTAGATGGAATTATCAAATGATTTGCCAGCACTTTCATTTCTGCTTTTCAAACAACTTGTACTAATATTTGTGGGCAAGAAATGATTTTTCATGCTATTTATTTTGCAATGAGGTTTATTGGATTTCACAATAATTTATTCCAGGAATCAAAGTAAATTCAGGCAGAGGCAGGAGCAACTAGTGTCAGTGGGATCATTCAGTTGTTCTTTAGATGAAGTTTGGTTTGTCAGAAACAAAACTTTCTTTTAAAAAGCTGCTTCTGCAGCTAAGAAGGAAACAAAGTTCTAGCTCTGTCCTGAAAGACACACCTTTGCACAGATACTGAGTGGGGGACAGGGTGGGAATCAAACTTCTTACTTTGGTTGTGTGCTGTGAATATATAAAAAGAATTAAAACGTATTACTGCTTTTTTCCAGCATGGCATTTCTGATAAACAAAAAATTTTCTTAGAGTAATTTCTTAAATTTCATTTATTAGGTTCCTAAATAATGAAGTGTTTCAATTGGGGGAAAAATAATTAATTTTTTTTCAGTACTGTACCAAAGTATATAAAATTTATCAGGTGCATTGATGTTTCTTTCTTTGATAGATATTTCCCCTATATATAATCTTATAGGGATGGATTTTACAGAATAAAGTATGTTAAAGTAGACAAAAACTAGCTTCTTCCTGTGAAACTCCATGTATTTGGGACAAACATACAACACCCACCCCCCACCCATGTTTGATTGCATCTAAATGGGATGCTAGCTCGCAGAACAATCAAACTGTTAACAAAAGTGTATCAGGACACTTGCTTGGATATAGGCAAAGAGATGAAATTGGACAGGTGACCCAGAAACAAGGGGGTTTATGGATGCTTGGAAGGGAAATTAGGGTCTTTTGCAAAACACTCTAACAGCCAGGAACTGGGATGCAGAAACTGCATCTGACTCCTCCAGACTCTGTACTCATCTTCCTCAGAAAGCAGAGATGAGAACCAGGGCTGGCCCTCAATTTTCCATCTGTTCTATCTTCAGTGCATTCTTTTAAAATTTTAATTAAAATATCAATCCATATATTGCACACAACGCTGTCTTATTGACAGTAATAAAGAAGCAAAGTTATTTTCTCTTTTGGTTGTGCAGAGGTCCAAGATGTGTAGCACGATTTGAATACATTGGCGATCAGAAAGATGAGCTCAGTTTTTCAGAAGGTGAAACTATTATCCTGAAAGAATATGTAAATGAAGAGTGGGCCAAAGGAGAGCTCAGAGGCACATCTGGAATTTTCCCCTTGAACTTTGTGGAAGTAATAGAAGATCTGCCTGGAACAGGTATGAATATGTTCGCAAAAATCTTCAAGAGCGTGGTTATGCACTTAATGCAACTAGGCAGCATACAGGAGAAAATTCCTAAAGGACAATGATTGCAGAAAGGAGGTAAAAAGAGAGGGAAGACCAATTAAAAAAAATCAAAAATTAACAGTATGACTTCTTAAGAAGCTATTGTTAATAATGACTTCAAATGTCTCAAATCTCTATCGTTAATAACATTCTGAATAGACACTGCTCCTATTCTAAGTTGTGCTTTACTTATGTAGGTACAGAAACAGCACTGAAGAACAAGGTAGAGGCTTCATCATCCCTTCCCCAGGTAATGAAACTATAGGTGAGGGCCAGAATTTATGTATAGATTTACAGAGACTCTATTACAGTGTGAGAGTAACTGCAGAACGTGACACAACTCCCACAGCACACAGTGCTGCATGGTCACAGCCTCAATTCTGACACGTGGCCTAAGCTGATTGAATTCAGAGCTTCTGACAGATTAACATTAGTAAATTTTTATCCTTTGTGCTGAAGGAAATTCTTGTTAGCTCTATTTTAAGTATTACTGCAGTGATCTAATTTTGAATTTATTAATCCTTTCCCCTGCCACAAGAGATAAAAAGGAATGTGGCTGAGCCTAGATGAAATTCTGTGGTGGTAATTGCTGAAATGCCATTCTAGTCTACATCTGCAGCAGCACTATTTTATGGGAGAGTGTCAGGACACCCATGTGCTGTACAGCTGCTTTCAGCAGCATCCATCAGTTTTTGGGCTCCATTCACACTTCTAAAATTAATGCATCTCTTCTGTTCACTTGAATAGAACAACAGACGCTCCATAGAGTGGTGTGAAGCGCTTCATGATTTTACAGCAGAAACCAAAGATGATTTATCCTTCAAAAAGGGAGACTACATCCAAATACTGGAACAAATAGATTTGGAGTGGTATAGAGGAAGACTGAATGGAAAGGAAGGGATTTTCCCAGCAGTTTTTGTTCAGACCTGCTCAGGTACAGTGCTCCTTCTAGATGCCAATTTATTATTCCTTGGGTTGTGCCAGTCATGACAGAGCTGTGGGAGAACACAACTATTCCACTGCATGAACGGTTCACACACCACCAGTCTTTAATATTCTAAAGCTAAACTTAAGTTTTGAATCAGCTTCTCTAATAATGGCAATACAATGTTCTAGTCAGTAAGTAGTCTGCGAGGTGACACAGACTCTGGGATGTTTTCAAGGGCCGTTTGGGCACAGGCAAAACAGGGCCATTGAGCCACCTTTAGGAATAATTCAGGGGTATGATGCTGCTTCATCTTAAAGCAGAAAGAGGAAAAGTCAGCTTTTATTATGTATCACCATTGGGAAGTTCAAGTTAAGTGAGGTTTAAATTTAGTCCTCATAGAAGCAGATCTGTGAGACTGTTTAATACTATAAAATGAACTGGTGGCAGTGGAGTTTTTTATTCCAGTAGGACAGTGAATTTGTTACAGCAGTAGCAGTAACATTTGGACAACCTGTAGCACAATAGTGGGGAGAAAACATGAGAATAACAGGAAACTTCTCCAGAAACAGAGATTTATTTCACTCCAGTGCAAGTAACTTCTCTTGTCCATGTTCTGTAGCCAGGGTAGAGCTGTCACAGCCTGGAGGGGGGAAGAAAGGAAAAGCCAAAGCTCTTTATGATTTTCATGGAGAAAATGAAGATGAGCTTTCCTTCAAAGTAAGTATACCTTTCTTAGACCAATTTCCAAGAGTTCTTGTGCTCCTAAGGAGTGATAAATAATAAGATTCATCCACTGTGAAAACAGGCTTTAGACAAGAAGAATGAAGCACATAGAATATGCATAGATATTAACACATCTGATAAGTGATCTAAAAAAAATTTTTGCCCTTAGCACTCCTGTTTCCTATCAGCAAAAATTGTGATTAAAGACACTGAGAAGAGGTCAGGAGTTGCAGAATTCTTGACTTCTCTGATCTAGTAAACATGACAATATAAACAAACCCCATTTTTCAATACATTCATTTGTTGATTGGTTGATATGGTCAAGGGAGCCTCTTTTTGCACCAGAAGGACAGCACTGAGTAGGAGGTCATAGTGAGAGTGCCAGTGCTACAGCAGCCAGGCCTCTAAGGGAAACCTCCTACAGCAAAATCTTGAACTGGCAACACAATACAGAGTTGCCATGGGAACTAGGGGAAAAATTAAATACGTGCTGGATACCCCAGTCATATCAACATCAACAAGAAACAGTGCCCTTGATATTCAAAGTCATGATTTAGGTAACCATGTTCTCAAAAGCAAATTTCTGAGTAACAGTAGACTTTCACAGGAACTGAAACACACAGTATTTTCTCTTCTAAAACTAGTGAAATAGTTTCAGCATTAGCAGCTTGCAATGCTGAAAGGATACATGATTCTTTAAAGCAGAGAAGGGGAATAGAAGTGCTGGAAGAAAGGCCAGTACTTCAGATGAAGGGTGTGGCACGGGACAGTGAGAACAAGAACCGGGAACAAACGTGGAAGCTGCAGTTTGAACGGCCACACTGAGCTCTTACATTGCTTTTCCTTTTTTTGGGAAACTTTCCAAGTACTAGAAAATACTGGGACTAAATTAAAAAAAAATTCTTTCCAGTGTTTTAAGAAAACAAACCCTCAAAACACACACAAATAAGCAGTAAAGCAGGGGACCCATGAGCCATCTCTTAACATACCTGGGGAGCCAAAGCAATGTGAGAAGTTATCCAGCAGTGCTCTTTTGTCCTTCTAAAGGTGGTGATTTTTCAGCATAGACAAGTATTTAGCCTAAGAGAAGCTTCAGCTGGTTTTGGCAGACAATCTCCAAGAGGTGTGACCAACAGAAGAGACTGGCCACATCTTACTTCTCTTCTTTTTGATTGATAATAATTGCTTGTAAATAAGATCAGCTCAGCATGCATTAACGCTGCACAGTAACATTGCACAGTAAGCTGTACTGACTCACGTTACTCCTTCTCTTACAGGCAGGTGACATGATAACAGAGCTGGAATCTGTAGACGAGGACTGGATGAGTGGAGAGATATTAGGAAAGTCTGGGATATTTCCCAAGAACTTTGTTCAGATTTTAAAAACACCATGAAATACTGCCTTTGTACTACTCCCTACCTGTGGGAGAGAATGTTTTGTACCCTAAAGGCACAGCAAAGACATCAACATGTGTTGATTATCAATGTTTTGCACTACTTTTTCTAGACAGTCATAGTAGTATCTTGGAAGTCAAATAAGAAAATTCGAGTCTTTGGTGACAGTGTATGTAGTCATGTTTCATGAATGCTCAGAGAGCTGAACAAGCAGCCTTTTTAGCCATTTCCAACTAGGGAAATACTGTGGTGCAACACCATTTTAACTTATATAGCATTCTAGTATGTTTACTCTCTGGTATTACATTTATCATGCACAAAGTCTGCATAACATAAGCTGCTTTGGCCTTCTTTGAAAACTTCTTAAGTTCCAAACTTTAAAAATTGTTTCTAATATATAATTATAGCACTCAGTATGTAGATGAAGTTTGATATTCAGGTTTCATTACTGCTTGAGTTCCACATTAGCAGTAGAATCCACTTGTTTTATGACTTAGAGGGTAAGAAAAATAACTGGTATTTCATAGTAGAAAGGTATCAAATCTAATACTGGTAAGAGGGAAAATGGAGAAATAAAGTATTGTGTAGTATCCTTCTATTCTTAGCCCAAGCTGCTCATACAGCAAGATCACAGAAGTAAAATGTTTAAGTATTTTGCCTCTTAATGAATTCTGAATCATCTTATGAATCATCTTAGACCTTCCTTGCTTTTCCCAAAATACTTTGCAAGTACTACTGCCCACTGTTCTTCGAGCACCATCATACCCTTCTTTCCCAGCTGAAGTTAGTGACAGACAGTATTTATTGAGCTTTCTCAGATCCCAGCCATGGAGTAGCCGTACTATTCCAACTATTTGCCCCTCCACTCCCCTCATGGAAGTGGAAAGCCAGTGTTCACTCTGCGTTTTATTTGTCACTCAAGCACTGGAACATACTTCAGTAACACTATTCCTGTCCTTAACATGAAGGATATTATACAGCCTTGGGTTTAGCTTTCAGCAGACATGGGATTAGTTTCCAGTTTGTTGCCACATACCAAATATACTGAGCATCCTCATAAATGGTCTGTTGAGGCCTTAAGGAAAACATTTCTGGCAAGAGGTTCCTCCAAGCAGCTCTAACCAAGGCACTTGGTAAAAAGCAGCAGTGTAGCTTGACTGAAATGTCCAAACAAAGATGGACATGATTGAGGTAGTTTCACATTACAGAAACTTTTAGTAGTCAATTCCTTTTTGTAACACTTGGCTTCTGACAAAATAGTTAAATAGCATCATGATTAACTGCTAATTCTACCAGACTGGAATAGAAAAAATGACGCTGCAGTTGGTTCTTTCACTGCTGGCAGTATTCCACCCCTTCTGCACGGTATCACAAAAAGGAAGCAGTAGGCTGATGAGTCACTCCTCCCGAGCTATCGAGACACCCTCAACAAGACTTTCCTTCCTGGGTTTGGCAGTTCAGGTTGCAGAAGGGCCAGCAGTTGGAGGTAGATGGACACTGGAAACCAGAATGATCGTGATGGACTTGGAGATAGTTTTCACTTAGTCATGTCCCTGCCACTTCACTGGTGTGAGCTCTGAGCAGCACAGCAACAAGTACCTGCTGCTGTGAGATCAGGGTGCGCCTGAAGTGGGGCCTAAGCAGGCTGGGGAGGGTGGCCCTGCCCTCCCCGTGCACTCTGCTCTGGTGACCAGCACAGCAGGCAGAAACAGGCACAGCCAGAAGGGCAGGCTTCTCCCCAGCAAGGAATGGGCATCCAGTCCCAGTGGCAGACTGGAGCTCACCCGAAGCAAGCCTGAGGAACCAGCAGTCACTGCTGGGCTGGAGAACCTGCAAAGACAGACACAGCCACTCCACTTTGTGTTCTGTTGTGTGTTTAAACTACACCAATACCATTCACACAGCTGGGGGTGAAGACCACACAAAGTTTTAATGAGTTGAGAACTCGACTTCTACTTCCATTAGGGGATTAACATGATAAAAACAATTCAGAATTACCTGCTGTTCTAGAAGGATGGAAATGCAACAATGTGTACAGCTGTTACTCAGTTTTAGCATCCCCAGCAAGCCTGTTGGGAACTCCTGTGGAATCACATGGACGTCCACAGCCAAGGACAATCCTTCCCATTCTCCAAGTTTTGCTATTAGGAGATTCTAAAGCTTCTTGTTTATTCCAAAAAACCAGTCATCTAGAGAAATCCAAGGAACGCCAGGTCCTTCAAAGACATACCACACGCGTGTGGTGCTAGATGAGGCTGAAGTGTATGATGCTTACTTCCTGTTCGTCTGGCAGTTTTCTAAGGTTTTGATACAAGTCTCAGAAGTAGAACTGATTTTTTTATATTTTTCTTTTCAATTTCCTCTTCCCCATTTTTATAACTGTATATTGACCAGTTGTTTTTGTAACTTCATTGAATGTTTAAAGTCGGTGCCTGTCCTTAGACAAGACCACGCTGCTGTATGTAATCTCCTCCTCCCTGTGCGGCAGGGCGGGAGCAGCAGCAAGGCCTTTTACTCAGAGCACCGAGTGCCATCTACGGGCTGCTCGCATGGCTGCAGGCAGCTGAAACGGCGTCTGTGTGAACGCCGCAGCAAGGGAGCTGCTCAGCTCGGCTTTTACAGGACAGGATTCTCCTAAGGCAATGCCCTACACACCACCATGAGACCGCATACAGATCACAGCATGAAATTCCTAAGGTGTACAAAAAGCCGAGAATGAGGTGGAGTGCAAATCTGAACTGCAACGTAGTAGCAAATTTGAGCTGTAACCTTGAAATCCAGCTAGATCTCCATGCATTAGAATAAAAGCCTCACCTACCAAAATATTTTGTTTGACCCATCCTCTGGAAATATCTTCAGGAAGATGTCTTTGTTCTGTGTACAATTAACGGTGTCCTAAATAAACCTTTGTTAAGTCCAGTAAGTTTGTTATGGTACCTCTGTAAATTAAGAATGTATTTAACCAATAAAACTTTTATAATTAAGTCATGAGGGCATTTTAATTGTCTTATGCTGTGGAAAGCTGAGCTCTCCACTTGACAGTTTTATGGATCTCATTCTGCCTATATATTTAACCCAGCTGCAAAGTAACACCCCACCCCCACACAAATACAAAAAATAAATAAATATTGCACCCCTTTACAAATAGTCCAAACCCCTTTAGAGAATCTGGCTGATATTAACAGTTTATTCAAGCGTTTGGACTTGGGTGTGCTTCACACTGACCACCTACAGAACCTATAGCATTTTGCTACCTGCAGCAAGCAGCTGTCACTGCAGGTATCACACACCCGTGGTTCTCACGGTGACAACAGTGTGACTAAGACCTGGGCTGACCCTGCACGTAATTGAGCTGTGCTCTGCTCATTGCTGCTTTCACACACCGTGATTTTTCTGCTGGTATTTGTTGAGAACACAGAGGGGATGCACACGATTTTCTTTCCTGCTTTCCCCCCACCTGATACCACATTACAAAGCCTACATTTACCCAGAACCCCTACATGGGGCACTGTTCCAAACAATACATTTAAAAGCCTGAAAAAACCCCAAGTCCTTCTTCTTTCGCCAAATCCTCTTGGACTAACCTTTTTGCAACATACAGTCCTCAGACATGCAAATAACAAATAAGCTCACAGCTTCAAAAATGTGGCTGTGTGGGATTCCTGGAGGCAGGTGACACCTGCCTCAGCAGTACAGATGGAAAGAGCAAAGCAACATGATTCCTTCTCCCTGTTCCAAGGTTCTGAGTGTTGAGCACTCACTACACTTCCTTCCAGTACACAGAGTGGAAAAAGCAGAACGTATTAAAACTTTACCTTGGAATCACAAGACAAAATCACATCACCTGCAGCATCCTGAAGTAAATTCAAAACCATTCTTATTTTGCCTATTACTGGGTCTGAACCAGAATTAGCAACTAGGAAAATGTGGAAGTCCCTGACAGGGAACAGTACAGCCCTCAGGTAGCAGGGCCCCTCTTCTTTTCCCCAGCAGCTTTGTTGGAACAGTAACATTTCACTATATTCCTTTATTTCTTGTCCTAAGCTCTGTGACAACTCACTGCAAGAGCCACCACTCTCAGCGAGCTCTGCATTTTGCTCTCAGGTTTTAAATCACTAACTTGCCAACAATTTAACAGCACTAAGTTTAGGTTTGTTGCCCTATTCTAAACAAAACACGCTGATTGCACAGAAAACTCGTCCTAGCGAGAAAACACTCTTCCATTTTTAAGCCGAAGCAAAAGTGCTGTTAGATAATGGAAAACAAGAGTCTTAAAATTACTCAGCAAAACACAGAACACAGACCATTGCCTTTTTACAGAATTTTTTCCTGCTGAAGGTCCACAGGTTCTCCATGATTATGGTCACCCTTCAGTTTTGACAGGTTATAATCCAACACCCAACTCCACTGCTCAAGCACAATCTGCATTTCTGCACTGCTCAAAATCAACGCTGCTTGCATCATCGTAATTACAACTTTAACACCTTCAAACATCTTCTGACCACCAGAGACCACACCTATCCCATTAGAGGTTGTATTACATTACCACCAAGAAATTTAAAGACAGACACATAATTCTGAAGTAAGTGGATAAATCCCTAAGACTTCCCCATAATACCAAATTCTGACGCAGGTTTCCCTGTGCAATTTCTGCCTTCCCTGTACTCTTTGAGGCACCTCTCACCAGTACAACCCCTGCACACACACACAGGGCTTTTTTGGTGAGGACTAAAATTACTGGCTAAAACCAACAAAGAGAATCCACAAAAAGGACACCCCACCATCTTCCACCCATCTCCACAACACAAGTAGTACACCAGTACTTCTTTAATTCTCTTTTTTTAACCAAGGCCATAAATTTACCTTATTAAAAACCCATCCACACATCCAGTACCAATATTGTCCAGTAGCAATACAGGCAACCAAGCATTAGTTCTGTATATTAAAACCTTTTATTTTGCACCAATTTTTAGTTTCACACAGACTCTTGCACGGGCGGCTCATATCCATCAGCTCGCTCTACCTTAGTGCCTGCCTCGTCCCCAGAGGGCTTTCCAGCACCGCCACCTTCACCATGCAGCTCCATCAGCTTGCCCACTAAAGAGAAGCAGTGATAGAAAGAGTGAGAGATGGACCTATTTAAACAGTTTTAAATTACTCGATTACTCATCATACACAAACTAAACCTCCAGAACATTTTCTGTGGGTAGGAGCAAGTCCATGGCAGACAGCTCACGCACAGAGATGCTGCTGCAGTGACAGTCACACAGACAGTCACACAGAAACAAGCAGTGAAATAAGGCTATGCAATGAAACTGCAAACTACACTTTTTTCTAAAAAGATCTGGACTCAAGAACCTACTGCTGCATTACACGGGAATGTCAGAAAAAGGGGAAATGGAATCATTCCACATCATCTGGGACCGAAACATTTTGTCATCATTCATTCCCAAAGCAAAGCTTTTAAACATTCAGCAGCAGTTCAGGTGAGAATTCAAGAAGCTCCAAACACTCACTGCTTGGCTCTCAATCCTGGAAGTCACACAGCAGGACAAGGACACGCTCTTTCCCCTCTACAACTACTTAAGATCATTGATGCTGCTGTAACATCTTTATCCAAAAGCAAACACGTTTAAAGTAACTCCTTTCCATGCCCCCCTCCAAGTTGTCTGCAGTAACTGACTTACATTCAAACTTGGGCTTCTTGAGCATCTTCACCTTGCGGACATAGACATCGTGCAGAGGGTAAATGGACTGACAGGCCTTCTCGATGTCCTTGCCAATGCTGTCTGGGATCCTGAGACATCACAGAGCACCACAATGTTAAAAACTCTGCCTGCTTCTTCAGCAACAACACAGGCTTAAAAAAATCTTTAAGAATACAAATACTCTACAGAAGTTTACATCATCACTTTGACAATTTTCTTCAAGTGCATTTAGATTCTAAGCCACTTCCCTTGCAATGTTAGAAGGGACATAGCACAAGAGTGCCCATTTTGAAAGTAAATCTGCAAACTTTTGGAAGCAATCAGCAGCACACTTTGGAACTTCTATCAAGAGCTCAGAGCATTCACAGCCCCAACTGATCAGAATTACAACTGTAGTCTGTAGAAATGTGAACCACAAATTCTCTGGAGAGTGATTTTACATTTAAGCAAACATGAGACAGGGGATTCAGGTCAGACAGGAGGCAGAGACTAAGAGAAGCCATTTGCAGAAAAGGACGATTGGCTTTTCCACGCGAGGGGCTCCTCTCCTGGCTTCTGCCAAACAGCTCGTGATGCACCAGCACTCCGCGAGCACTCCACAACAACCAACCCCCAAACAACGATTTAAGCTGCAGGGGAGAAGAAGAGAACACAGCCAAAGCTTACAGCTTATTGACAACTTCCTTCAGGTCGTTGGTCTGCACCTCCCGGGTCATGATTTCCATCATTTTCTTGCGGATCTGCCGGACCTGCTGGTGCTGGGCATAGGAGGTCTTGCGGATTTGGTTATTGCGCTTCTTGGTGAAGCCCACGCAGAAGAGGCGCAGCAGGTACCCGTCCGTGGTTTTGACATCCACGTGGGCTTCAATCATGGTCTGAAAGAGACAGCACTGAACATTGAGCACCCACACGGCACACAGGCTGCCCAGCCCCATGCACCTGACAGCGTTAACGTCTGGTGCCGCTTCAAACACGGCTTTGCCAGGCACCAGCGTTCCCTCCCTCCCTCCCTGAAGGCAGCGGCAGCACGCAGACCTCGTTCCTGACACACCTGCCACTTCTTGACCATGGAGCACATTTTGTCCCGTGTGAGGTCCATCCCATGGAAGTTGGTCAGACAATTTTTGCCCTGAACGTCCTCAGTGATCAGTTTAAATTTGCGGAAGGCAACCTCATCATTCTGCAGATCAGCCAGGCTCACTTCAAACACACGGCCCTTCAGCCCATCAGAGGCAATTTCTGTGTGATGGAACAGAATAAAACACCTTTTATTAACATTAGAAGCACATTCTTCAAATCAGATACCGAATTCCCGCTGGAATCCTATTTTCTGATGTTTTCTCATGTTGATCACAGAGCCAGCAAGGTTGGAAATGCCTCCCCTTAGGAGGAATCCTATCAGGCATGGGATATGAACAGCAGCATGCAGCAGATTCCACCACTGTAATAATTTGGTTTGTTTCAAGCATAAAGGGGTTACAGAGTTTTTGGAAATTGTGAGCAGTAATGAAAAAAATAAACATAAAAAGCTACAAGTGCTCAGCAGAGATGAAGCAGCAATGGACACCCCAGTACAATTACTTCACAGCTCCTCCTCCAACGAGGAACCATTTTAACAACACTGGCTGGTTCACACTTCGTTTTGCAGAGACCCTCATTTTGTTTCACAGGTTACACTTCAAAATAACAATCATCATCCTGACTTTGAGTGCAACTAGCAGAGTATCGTGAAACTATTTAGCCATTCTGCAAGCTAAACTTCCAAAAACAGGGTTACCTCTATCCAGACACCCCCGCATTCCCAACAGACATTTCCTCTTCCTAAGGTGTGACAGATCATATAAAACCAGATCTACCCTCCAGAGATACATTAGTGCTCATATTAAGTCAGCAATTCCGGCTCTAATCTTTACCCAAAATCTTTAAATTTCAGAAACCGATGTGCTGGTCATTATGATCCTATTAGGACTAGGCTCTCCTGTGGCACTGTGCCACATCTCCCCCTGTGACAATTAGAACTACTGCTTAATTCTAAAACTCTTCTCAACTCACCGGGTTACCTACCACAAGAGGAGCTCATTAGAAACTTCGGGCCCTTCCTTCCATGGTCTGGCATTCTTGTACAAACAAGGACCCAGTGTATGAACTTCCCTGCAGCTCATTTATTTAATCAACTCCGGTCAACTCAAAAAAAATCCCACTCAAATCATCCAATTTTTTAGTTTCCAGGTTCGTAACAGTACAAGCAAAACCCATTTGTCAGCAGTTTTTTATCCAAGAAGTTCTTTAGGCGCTTGGAGCTAAGCACATGGAGCAAACACAACCCCCTCTACTGCACCAACCCCAACTACTCACTAGTTCCTTGAGTCCTGGTGACAAGCGTCTTCCCGATGTTCCGGATATTGAACATCGCCGGAGCTTTGACATCGTACCAGTCCTTCTTGGAGAAAGGGTCGACCCTTAAAATCAGACGAAGAAGATTTTTTAACCGACCTTCTCAGGCCACACCGGGCTGCAGAAAGACCTTCCTCTCCCAGTGCCCGCCGCTGCTCCCGCCCCGCCAGGCCCACGCCCGCCCGGCTGACGCCATGACAGCATCGGCCCTGCTCCGGCCGGGCCGCC